>BCLG01000279.1:100236-128547 GCA_001602295.1 Zoysia matrella | reverse complement strand
TTATCTTAGAAAATCATGCGCTAATGCTACAGTAACTTATGGTGAAGAATGAGAAATTTTAAATTTTAATATTAATATATTTTTTAAAATTAATATTTTTTTTAAACCGTGACGGTAGCACGAGTATCACAACTATAATATTAAAATATGTGTGTTGATTCGATCATGATGCATATTGATACATGTGCAGGATGTGAACATACTCAGTATTAAATTTTTACTACAATTCTTGAAGTACTAAGATAATGAGTGAAAAGAAAATATACCTATATTTGTTCAAAAATTTCTAAAGCGCATCAAATTTTAGATTTGATGCATGTAAACTTTAACTTTTTATTAGGGTAATGAATAATAAAAAAATTATATTTTAATTTTAATATATTATTTTCTTAATTTAATATTTTTTCGACCGTAGTGTTAGCACGGACATCGGTGCTAGTATTTTTAGTGACCAAGGTATATGTTCATTGGTTGATAAATTTATTTAGTTATCAAGTGTTTTTTTTGTTGCTATTTAGTTTTAATGGTTACTATATACATGTAGTGTCATAATTTTAGTGACCAAAATAAATAGTTATAGTGATTAATATTACATATCAAATACTTTAGTGACTAAAAATATTTTTCTTGTTGTGAATGGAGGGAATATCTGTCATCGTCTGTCACATCGTGGGATCGCTTGGCACGCCACGAGACCTGCTTAACTTTCACCTTATTGGGTTATCTTAAATTATTCTGAACCGGCGCGATCTAGCAACAAGTCCATATGACGAAATTTAGCAGATATGAATTGAAATACGAAGAGATATTTAATTAAGTCCAGATGCATGCAGAGCCTACGCATGCAGGTCGTCGGACAAATTTGATGCTTACAGTCGTTCTCATCGAATCTACTCGCTCAAGCTCGCACTTTCACATGGAGCCCATCCCTATAGCTTGCTAAATTGCAAAATACACGTATTCAGGATCAGTGACCTCTTGACAGCATCAGTTCGGCCGATTGCCGTAGCTGCAGGCCAGTCTGCAGCAAAGCCCCAAACCCAAGTCCAAGGGATCCAATGACTCCTAAGCCTTCTCTTCGTTGCCTCCGTTTCTCCCGGGCCATGCATTTTCTTCGCCGACGGTCCAAAAAAAAAAATTGAGTTCCTCAGGAATCTCCGACCATGCTGAGCCGGGACAAAGGGGAATTTTGGACGGTATGTCGGGGAGCAAATTTAGAGAAAGAAGAGGGGAACACTGGTGATCGATGAGCTAATCGATTCGGATCGGGTGAAATTGTGTGGTGTTGCGGCCTAGAGAAGCGAGAGGGGTCAACTGCGACCAGGGGAATCAGAGCATGCATGCATCCCCGGCCATGATGTCAGGATTAGGTAGGCTGATCCACGGCCTCCGATTTGTTAAGCTGCACCGGTTTGGATCTGTCTGCGGACATCACATCTCGTCCGGCGCAAAATTCAGAGCTCGTGGAAATATTCGGTTGAAACGCTGAGCCGTAGGTAGCTCATGGTGAAACTGAATTGTTTGGAGCCTCTGCGTGAAGCACACAACACGAAGCCTTTTGAATTTTTACCGGTAGAAACAATGTGCTTCGCAAATTTGTCACTAAGATCACAAATTATATACACAGATGGTCATATATATATAAATCATTCACACAGATAACACTATAATAAAAAAAGCAACATTTTAAATCTCAAATATGCAAATTTTTCATTTTTTACAAGTATTTCATCACTCTATACAAACAAAAGAAAACAATTAATTAAGGAGGATGCAATTGATCTCTCCATCCATCAGTTGTATATAGCTCCAAAGCAACGAGCTCCAATGATGACCAAGAACTACGAGATCACCCTTTTCATTCTGTGGTGACAGAGGAATCGTGTCATTTGAGCCTTTTGACTTAAAATGGGAGCAAAGCCGGTTTGAAAAAGGATCTTGGGCCAGGAGAGTCTCTTAACCTCTTTTTTTTCTGCCCATTGAAGTTATTTTCCAAGGGCTTGCTAAAGGGGAGAAGCAACTCACGAAAGTGTTGAATTCGACTTCAAAACTCCCCCACCCCCCAAGTCCCCAACACACACATAAAAAAAAACTCACTCGAGAGATCTGAATGATTTCACTTTCAGAATGTTCAGAACCATGGCATAGAGCAGATCCCAATGTGGCCCAAACTATGAGGGATATTCAGCGGAACCTGGCCCATCATCTGATGTCCATATTGATATGATTAGGATTAAGCCCAATTCTAATTTTTTATAACAATGATAAAAAAAACCATAATATCTTTACGAATAAAGAAGGCTTTATAGAAGTAATTTACTGTAACAAACTTAAAATAAGAATGCACTATTACATAATGGTCCATCACTCAAACACTTAATAGTAAAAAAAAATTTGAACTTTAAGGGATCAAGTATTTATTTGTTTCAATACGCAGTATAGATTCAATCTGCTATCTGCTATTGGTCATCGGCCAATTTGCGTTGCCACTGAACAAGAAGAACGTTAAATGTTGACCACAAGAGTGAATTGCACATAAGATTGTAATCAAATTGTTGCATTGAAGTGTATATTATTGCAAATTATGAATGTTGTAAACTTCTTTTGAATGGACGTTTCATGAATATCGATCAAAGCCATTGGAAACAACAAAAGGAAAATGGAAAAGAACAATATGGGCCTGTTAGAAGATTAAGGCCCAGCTGAGAGTTGTACCAGGCCACAGTGGACCCAGAAAGAAAAAAAAAATGAATGTTTGCCTCAAAAGAAAAAAACGCGCGCCATTTCACTCCCAATACAGATTGATCAGCTGAAACATTTAGTTGACCTTCTTGCAGTCGGTCCTGATCTGCCCTTGGCCTCCGGTGAGCACGCCGAGCTCCGACAGCTTCTTCATCGCGGCGGCGAAGTCGGCGTTGAAAGACCTGGTCCCAGAGCTGTACTCCTTGATGCGCGACTTGAGCGTGGCGTCCCTCATGAGCTCGTTGTCGGAGTGCAGCAGGCCCTGCTTTTTGATGAGGTTGTCGTAGTACTTGGTGTCGAACGCCTCTGGTGTCTGCAGGTCGAGCGACGCCGTCATGACGCCGGAGCTCAGATCTAGACATTCCGTCCGGAACTGTTCGGCGAACTTGCACTGTGCCTTGCCGATGGTGTGCCCGCCGGACAGCGCCAACAGATCGTCCGCGGTGAAGCCCTTCTTGCCGAACGCCGCTTTGAGCCCGTCCAGGTTGGACCCGGGCCCCGGGAGGTCGCTCTCCGCCTGCATCTTGTTCGCCGTCAGCGAGTCGCGGCGGCCGAGCAGCAACGTCCAGCTGGGTCCGCCGAGCTGCAAGACGTACGACGGATGGAAATGCACGGCTTGAGATCAGCATCTATATATCAGCATATATGTACGGTACACTAGCGTTGCATGCCTATATAATCTGCTATATAGATGCGAGTGTACGTACCTCGACGACGGCCTCCCGTGTGGCGAGGGCGAGGATGTCGGCGCAGGAGACGACGCCGGAGCAGCTGGCCTCGACCTTGGCCTTGATCTGGTCGATGACGTCGAAGCCGCGCAGGGAGTTGGCGTTGGGGCTGGCGTCCCTCTCGCTGTTGGGCACGTTGTCGAGAAGAACAGAACCGTCGCAGCCCTGCACGAAGCAGTCGTGGAAGAAGAGCCGGAGGATGGAGGCGCCCATCCGCTTCTCGGCGGTCAGGGCACTCGAAACCTCCGTTTTGATTATCTGATCCAACGACGGGCAGGTCTGGGAGTAGAAGGTCTGCGATAGCTGCCCGTAGGCGGTGGACGAGAGAAGAACGAGAGCGACGAAGACCAAGGCATGGCCGGTCACGGACGAAGAAGCCGCCATGGCGACCTGATCGATCACACTAGCTCGATCGATCTCTCCGGTAACCTCTTGAGTACTCCTAGGTAACTGCCTGATCGAACTGGGTGTCTGGACACACACGGTGCAGCCGCTACTTATAGTTGCTTCGGCCGATCGACAAACATGCCTCTCCCATTCCCATGGTGCCACTTGGCCACGAGGGAGATCTGAATAATGAGATACGATGGTGGTACTGGTGCTCCTTGCTGCAGTTTTAAGTAGTCCCGGTCTCCTGCTCCGTACCCGTTCTAGCGTAAGGTGTAACCGCAGGCAGTTTGCCAGCCTAAAACTGATCGTTTTGGCCACTGGGATGTCTGCACTGTATGTCAACCTATTTTGATCGTGCTGTTGGTATCTCCACCTTCACAACCGGAAAACCAACGTTCGCCGAGTGTCGCTCACCACAAATCTCACTCGGCTTAGCTTGTGACGGCAAACAGCCGAGTGCTTTTTGTCGTGCACTCGGCGAACTCTTTGCCGAGTGCCTTCAACACTCGGCAAAAAAAAAAAAAGCACTCGACAAAACTTGAACCGAAAAAAGCCCCAAAAAAATCAATTTTTTTTACTCTGGAGAGGGTTCCACATTTTTCGCACTAACCGGTCGCGACAATTTTTGCAAATCAGCCAGTCGCCGGTTTCCGGATTCGAACCCGCGAACTCCCCCTCACGCGCAACCCCCCTCTAACTACTGCACCACACTATCACTATTTTAGTTGTACACATATTATACTAAACTGAGTGTAAATTGCTTGTTTGAGGCCCTAAAAGAATTCAAATCAAAACATTGTCAACTACAAAGTTTTATAACTTTTTGAGATCTACAACTTTCATTTTGGTAGTTTATCCATACGAGGTCGTTTACAAAATTTGAATTTCAAATTTAAAAAATTCAAACGTAGTTTTCGATAACAAGATTATTTCAAATAAAAAAGTTGTCAACTACAAAGTTTCCTAATTTTTTGAGATCTACAACTTTCATTTTGGCTGTTTCTCCGTCTGAGGTCGTTTGAAAATTTCAAATTTTTAACTTGCATGCTTGTCGAGTGTTTTTTTTTTCGCTCTCGGCAAAGCAGTTATTTGCCGGGTGTTTTTTGTTTTACACTCGGCAAACAAAAAACACCTGATTTTTCAAAGCATATTTAGAGCAGAAAATTAACTCAAATTAAAAAGTGTTCAACTACAAAGTTGTATAACTTTTCAAGATCTACAACTTTTATTTGGTCATTTCTTCATCCGACATAGCGGTAGTAATATTGTTCACAAATTTTATATACGTTTCTTTTAGTTTCATAAAACTATACGAGAGATGCAGGTTTTGCGAACAACGTTACTGTCGCTTTATCGAATGAAGAAATGACCAAAATAAAAGTTATAGATCTTGAAAAGTTATACAACTTTGTAGTTAAACACTTTTTAATTTGAATTAATTTGCTGCTCCAAATATACTTTGAAAAATCGGATGTTTCTTGTTTGCCGAGTGTAAAACAAAAAACACTCGGCAAATAACTGTTTTGCCGAGTGCAAAAAAAAAACACTCGGCAAACATGCAAATTTGCCGAGTGCAAAACTAAAAACAATCGGCAAATACCTTGTTTGCCGAGTGTAACAAAAAACACTCGGTAAACAAAAAAATTTACCTAGTGCTTTTATTTTGCCGAGTGTTTTTCGTTTAGCTCTCGACAAAAGATTTTTTGTCTGAGTGGCCGAAGAATTACACTGGGATGTCTGCCCGTTCTAGCGATAAGGTGTAACCGCAGGCAGTTTGCCAGCCTAAAACTGATCGTTTTGGCCACTTGGATGTCTGCACTGCATGTCAACCTATTTTGATGGTGCTGTTGGTATCTCCACCTTCGTAAGGCTTCCTTTGCAATGCGCGAATTTTTTTTTTATATTTTTTGTGAAATTGAATTGATTTCAATGAAATTTATGTGATTAAAGAAGGCCTAAAATGTGTTCTATAGTTGTACAAACAGATTTTCTTTTTCGAAGACAGGTATAGGTTAATTTCCTCGAAAAAAATAGATATATACTTTTCGGTGAACGCAGTAGCTTCAAATTAATGGCATGCTTGGCACTGCAGATTTCACCAATTTTTTTTGGTTTGATAATTATCAAGAAAAAAAGAAAACTCCTTTCCTGAACAATATATTTGCATGTGCTGGCAACGCGCGTTTGCTTATCCTGAACCCTTGAACGTGTTGGCATGTCGCAGCAGCTCAAGCGAGCCCATTGGTAGCGTTGACCATAATTGATAGTACATGCATATGCACACAACTGGGTGCAGTAGTTTACAACTAATTAACGGTACATACATATGCCCACTGCAACATCCTGGCAGGCGAAACATTTGTGCGCAAGACAGAGATGTAAAGGGATTGGGCTATAGCTGGTGCCAATGTTTTGGCTTAACAATCATATCTACATTTGATTACCTCTTGGCTTAATAATGAAGGCTAACCTAGCTGGCTAGTACTAGTAGATAGTTTTTCCTATTCGTTTAGTGCTAGTCACGTACTATTACATTTTCAGAAATTGTTAAGGCACATGTCTAGCTTTCTGAATCGATATCGAAAATTGCAAGTATTCTTCACTCTGTTAAGTGTGCCGGAACAATTCAGACTAGGTTATTCTGTTAAGCGGGCCGTAACTGTTCAGCCCTAAAACAAAAGGCCCAGGAGCGTGATCTGTCAGTCGTCCGGTCCCTTTAAAAGAGGCTACTCCTCCGCGACTCCTCCCGCTCCCGCCGCCGCGCCGCCAATGTTTTCTAGGGCTTTCCTCCGTGAAGCTTTCGATGCACAGAACAGGATAGCTCGATCAATTGTTTCCTTCCCGTTCGTATCTGGATTCTTATGTTTCTTTCTGGTGTCAAGAAAAATAGATTTCTCTCTCTTGTTCTGCGATTGCCTCTCGCAGTCTTGCCGATCGTTACAGTTTCCATCGCTCTCTCCTGCCCTGTTCGCTCACAGATGCGTTTCCACCTTTTTTTTTGCATTAGTTTCCGCTGGTTTTAGGAAGCTGATGTCTACAGGTGCAAACCGAGCGCGCTGATGTTTTCCTCCGGCATGTTCTCCCTTAGAGGATTGCAGTGGAGCTCGGATATTAATCGGCCATGGAGTTTGTCAGGCTTCTCGTGCCCCCCTGTGGGCTTGGAGTTTGGAATACTCTCCAACATTTGTTGCTTCCCCGCGGAAGCCCGATCGAAGCGCAGCCTGTTTTCCTGCAGGTCGTGCCGAACGAATTTCTAAAAGCGAAACAGACTTGTTTGCTTGCTTTTTTCAAATAACTGGAATGAACGAGCGCATAATTGTGGACGGCATCTCGATGGACCACTGGTTGACCAGTATATTTTAAATTTATTATTTAACAAATATATGTATAGTTATTTTGATATGAATGATAAAATTTTATAAACATATACTTGATCTTAAAAAAATTTTGTCGATAAAGTATAAATGTGCCTTTCGTTATTTATAAAATATTTAATAAAAAGTAGAATTGATATATTTTTAAAAAAGTAATTTTAAAACAAATTATTTTTAATTTTGTAACTTAATAAATTTAAAATTATTTCTAATTTATATTGTCAATGTTTGATTAAAACATTACATCGAAAGCTATTTTTTTTAAACCGGAGTTGTAAGCGGAAAAAAGATTGAATCTTAGTTCTCATAGTAATCAAGGAGCATTTTTAAAAGATAAAACAATTTAAGTTATCTAAATATACATTTTTATAATATATAAAAGTCTTTAATTGTAGCATATATTTGCAAGATATAAAAGTAGAATAAATTTATAAAAACGTCTCTTATATCTTTTGAAAAAATTATTTTGAATCTATAGCATAATAATCAAGAAGCATTTTTAAAAGATAAAATAATTTAAGGTATCTACATTTTCATAACATATAAAGATCTTTAATTGTAGCATATAATTACAAGATATAAAAGTAAAATAAATTTATAAAAACTTCTCTTATATCAGCACGACCGTTCATACCTGCTCTCGCCGAGTTGAATCACACTTCTACTTTAACCAAAAAGGATTTTTTTTCTTTTTAATATCTATTTTTTTCTCCTTCCTAATATTCACTGTTATATTTTAATCCGATGGTTAATATTTTTTAAAATGACGTGATGCAACGAGCTATCAGAGAATACTTGCGCTTTAATATATTGCGATGACACAGTCGTTCGTACCTGCTCCCGCCGAGTAAAAACACGCTCCTACATTGATCGAAGAAAGTATTTTTTTCTCCTTCTTAATATCTACCGTGAGATTTTAATCTGATAGTTAATGTTTTTTTTAATCTGACAGTTAATGTTTTTTAAGTGACGTGGCGCAACAAGGGTGGAGAGAACGTACGGCGTTTGCATTTTAATATATTGCGATAGTACATCCGTTCATGCTTGCTTCCGTCGAGTAGAAGCACGCTCTTAAGAGAAATAATTTTTTTCTTTTTTTTATATTTATTTTTTTCTTTCTAATATTTACGGTTAGATTTTAATATAATGGTTAATATTTTTTTTAAGATGATGCGGAGAAAACAAAACGGTGTTTAATATATAAAGATTCGCTTCGTTTACCTGGGTTCCATGACTGAAACGAGCGAAGAGAGGACGGCAGCTCAACGACCCTTTGGTTCGGGCTACGGACTTTTGCCGGCAGCCGGACGGACGCTCGGCGGCTGGGCAGCGCGGCGCGGCGGGTGCAGCCACAGTGGTGCGTGCCGGCCGGTGCGGGCGCCGCGCCTGGTGGAGGTGGGTGGAGTGCCGAGGCCCGGAGCACCGGATCCGATGCTCCACCATCAGCTCCCGCTCTCGAGTGTGGGTTTGGGCTATGGGCCGTGACCACATGGACCAAGATGGGGCGGCCCGCGGGCAAATGCTAACACGGGTCGACCTTGAAACACTTTCGCTCGCTCTTCGCCTGTTCGCCAGTTCGCCCAAATCAGTGCAGTTCGATTTGACCGTGCAACGCCCAGCAAGGAGCAACCTTAGGCGGCCACGGATGGCGCCATGCATAGAACAGCGCACACACGTGCGGTGCAGTGCTGTTCAGGTACTTGTCACCCTGCCTAATTCAGGCGTAACTACTCTGCTCATTAACGCCTCCGGTTCCGATTGATCGGCCAACGACACATTCCGCCCACATGAACGCACCGTACGTACACGTTTGTTATATTGTACGTACGTAAATCATCCTGGCTAAATAATCTGGCCATGCATGTACGTACGTAAATCATCCTAAAATCGCCCTCGTAATCATATGGTACAAAGAAAGAATAATGCAACCCAATCAATCATCCAAAAGCAGCTGCTCCAGCTAGCTAGCAGTGCGGTCGATGTGTGTGTCACAGCACGCCGGGCCCGACCGCCGTCCTCCGGCTGACAGCGCCGCTCCACCTAATCATCGTCAGCGACGATCGACCCGTCGACCACGGACCGGCCATGCATCATCGCCTCGCCGCCGCTTCCTTCCAACGCACTCCACACTTTCCACGTACGTACGCTTCGCTGGCCTCGTCGGTCCATCTCATACCACCTTCGTTATCACTTATCAGTTGGGTTTCCGGCAGTTGCCGCGGATCTCGCCGTTGCCGCCCGTGAGCGGGCTGATGTTCCCCATCTTGATCATCGCCGTGACGAAGTCGCGCGCGAACGCCCCGCCGTTGCGCGCGTACTGCGCGGTGATGGCGTCCACGCCGCCGCCGGCGCCGAACAGCTCCTGGTCGGAGTGGAGCAGGCCGAACCGCGCGACGAGGTCGCGGAAGTAGCTGTTGTCGAACCTGACGGAGCTCTGCGCGTCCAGCGGCGCCAGGTTGCCGTCCGCGCCCTGCGCCGGGCAGATCTGTCGCCGCCGCGCCGCGAACCCGGCGTTGATGTTCGCGTCGTTGTACACGCGGGAGCGGAAGCTCGCGCACCGCGCCGACCCGACCGTGTGCGCGCCGGAGAGCGCCACCAGGTCGCGCGAGTCCAGGCCCTTGGACGCGAACGACGACACCAGGGACGCCGCGCTCGACGACGGGGATGGGAGGTTGCTGTTCGCCGCGGCCTGGCTCGCCGTGCGCGCGTCGCGCCGGCCTAGGGGTACCGCCCACGTCGGCCCGCTCAGCTGCAATATTGCAGTTGCACTTGCACATCAGTCGAAGAGTAGTAGATAGCAGTAAATCAGAGTGACACCAATCGAATCAAGACGAACAGGTTGTTTGTTCACTAGTCTAGTGCAACTTGCTGCCGGGACTACTACTGACGAACAGTAGCTGCATGTTCAGCGTGCATTCCACGACAAAGCATTGGCTGCTCGGACCACGAAGCATCCATCGTGCCAGCCTGATCACTCCAGAACTTGTCGCTTGACGGCAGCAGGGAGCCAGCCAGCGCATGGATGGTTACGGGTTCGCGCAGCTGCTGCTGCAACTACCACTACCTTTTTAACTGACACAATGCAGAAGGTAAAACACTATAGCACGGGCCGTGTCGGCCAGCGGCGGAGATAGAGAGAGAGAGAGAGAAGGGGATCGAAGCGAAGAACTGACCAGGTTGACGCCGTCGCGTGCGGCGAGAGCGAGGATGTCGGCGCAGGAGACGGTGCCGGGGCAGGCGGCCTCCACCTGCGCCTTGATGGCGTCGATGACCTCGAAGCCGCGCAGCGAGTTGGCGTTGGGCGACGCGTTCTTCTCCCCCGTCAGCGTCGGCGAGTCGTCCAGCAGCACCGACGCGTCGCAGCCCTGCACCACCACCAATGATGACGCCGTCAATACCGACCGCGCATTGATGCGAAAACGTCGTCACCAGCTAGCTACAGGTTGCGAACTCGCAATGCAAGTGCAGAGATAGAATCGATCGGTTGATTCGGAACCAACGCGCGTGTAGGAGTACGTACGTTCACGAAGCAGTCGTGGAAGAAGAGGCGGAGGATAGACGCGCCCATCCGCGGCTCCCGCTGCACGGCGGACGCCATTCCCGACCGCACGATGGTCTGCAGGTTCGGGCACCTGCCGTCGTAGTACGTCGGGGAGAGCTGCGCCACGGCGCCGACGGCCAGCGCGCACGCCACGGCCACCGTCGCGACCACCGCCCGCATCAACGACGACACCGCCATGGCTGCTCGCGCGGCTATAAGCTAGTTTCGTCTCTACGGCCAGAGAGAGGACCTGCTGCTGCTAGCTCGCAGTAGCGCACTACGTCTGTAATGATGTTGCTAAGCCAGCACGGCGCCCCTGAACTATATAGTGGCCGACGGACAGCGGTGGTGATGGTGGTTACGCGCGTGGGC
The DNA here is from genome assembly GCA_001602295.1 of Zoysia matrella. Lineage (NCBI taxonomy): Eukaryota > Viridiplantae > Streptophyta > Magnoliopsida > Poales > Poaceae > Zoysia > Zoysia matrella. The sequence goes on along the minus strand of BCLG01000279.1, from coordinate 117,400 downwards.
CGACAAGGAACAGTGCGACCAACACGCACCGGTTATTAGTCGTCCGTGACCGTGAAGGCGTAGTAGAAGCCGGGATCGAATCGTTCTGTTATTAAACACTTCCATCACTGAACCTGCAGCCTCCTTGTTGTAAGAACCTAATCATTGTGTGTATGTATGTATACATATATGTACAAGTCCATATATCTCTGCCGCTACGTTCTTCAATCCGGCCCGTATCGGGGCCGTTCGATCGATGGACATCCTCTCGCGTCGCGCGCTGGAACGCCGGGGATGGAGCGAGGGACAGGAGTGGAGCTGCTCCAGCGCTGGGCTGTGGTGCACTGCAGGACTTAGCTGAAGTTTTGTTCCGCTTATAAGCAGCTTATCAACGAGAATAAACGATAATCCAAGCAAATGTCCGAGACAAGAAAAAAGCGAGAAGCGAGTTGCTTACCAGCAAAGCGTGTCCGTGAGAATCAGAAACAAACTGTGCCTTAATTTGCTGGTCTAGACCGACAGAATTAAGGGAGCACTTTGGATCGAGCAAAGGTGTCTGGTAAGTTGTGACTCATGCTTGGAAGAAGGGAGGAGGTAAGGACGGCTTCGTTCCAAAGCTGTCACTTAGGTAGCACTAGCAGAAGAGTAGCACTATCATTGCCATCCTAGCAGAAGAAAAGTACAAGCTGCCCTTCCCCTCTAACAAAGCAGAGGAGAAAGCGGTAGGAGTATTACTCCCTCCATTCGCAAAATGATGTTGTTTAGAACATCAAATCTGTACAAGCCACATCTTAGTTTACTCTGTCGGAACGACAACATTTTCGTAACAGAGTATTCTCTCTATTTTTAAATTGATGTCGCAGTTGACTTCAAATATTAACTTTGACTTTTCGTTTTATTCAAAAAATTCATTCAAATATGTAAAATTTTAAGTTGTGATTTAAATAACTTTAATGATATATCAAATTATAACAAAATATATAATATTTATTAAAAAAAATTAAATAAGACGAATGATCAAAATTAATGTTAAAAGTCAACAGCGACATCAATTTAAAAACGGAGGTAGTACGTGGTAGCAGTACGAGTTAAATCTCGCTTGCGATTCACGTTGTTATCACCGGCCCAAACAAGATCAGAGATGACAATGATTCCGTTTACCTCTGTTCTTAGCTCCTAGCTAATCCCTTCTCTTCTCTACCACACACACACACACACACATGTCGACAAAGTTCACGTGCATGCCGATCAGTGACGAGATATACGACGAATGTCAGGGGGAGAAAGGAGAAGCAAACAAATTACACCCGGAGCACATATATAGAAAAAAGCAATAATCCATCTGCATGCACATCAAGATTCAACGTGATATTGTCGGGTAGACAGTGTACGTAGTACTCTCTTTTTATCTGCCATTCTTGTTTTTTTATTTATCTTAATTTAATTGTCATTATTACTTTTCGATATAATTTTCTCTATTCTCAATAAATATCTCCCTCTTAAACTCGTTCCTTTTTTCCGCCTCTTTTAATTATCATGACCAAAGCCAAAACAGAATTATCAACGTGTAAATTAGCAGGGACGCAGCTTTGATTAATAATTCCAAAGGAGCAAAGGTGACTACTATCTCATAAGAATCGCAATCATTCAAGCTGCCGATAGATCATTGCTGCGTCGCAACGTACAATCGAGTTTGTTGGCTAACTGGAATCGATGCGCTGCATCCACGGATCGGATAAAGAAATATTTTTCTCCACTTTTAAACCAGTTATAATTCAAACATAGAATAAAGCTCTGTTGCCCTGATGATAATAAGTTACTAACCAAAAGAGCCGCGCCGCTCTTTTGGCCCTTCCATTGGGGCCCTGACAAGTTGTCGTGCTCCCCGGTTTCGCTTGGCCATTGTCTCTCTATCTTTGCGAGAAACATGTCTATCTAACAATGTGGTAAATTTACAAATATATATATACTCTCTCTGTTCTTTAATTTATGTCACATTTACTCTTAACATCAACTTTGAGCATTTGTCTTATTTAAAAAATTAAAATTAATTCAAATGCGTAAAATTTTTAAGTTATGATTCAAATAACTTTAATGATAAATAAAATTATAATAAAATATATAATATTTATTAAAAAAATTAAATAAGACGAGTCAAAGTCAGAGGTAAAAGTCAACTACGACAACAATTAAAAAATAAAGAGAGTATATCTTTGCGAGAGAGAGAGATGAAAACAGCCTTGTCATATTTGGTCAGGGCGACGTTAACTAGCACTTCCATCTTCCTGAGAATTTTCTGACCACCCTGTAAAGCAAAGCACCTCCTATCATTCTGATGACCAACCTGAGATTTTTCTCCCAAAAGCAGGCACTGTGCCTTCGAGCTGGATGATCTCTTTGCAAGTGATTAGTTAGGTGGACAGGTGTCTGCGTCCCCTACGTACGTACCCCATACGCTCACTTTTGGCGAGAAGCTGACCATCCATCCATCCATGAGGCTGAGGCCAGTGCTGGTGCTGACCAGCGTCCAGCCCGGCGACGACGGTGCCGGGACCGTGCCCCCGGATCCAACGGCGAGACTGATTGGCTCAGGATCTGTGGCCGCGCGCCCGTTGGGCTGGCGCTGTCATCCCCGGCCTCCCCATGGCCATGGCCATGTGCGCTTGCTGCTCGAATCCGTCGTCGACCTAGCGCGTCTCCAGATCTACAACCTTTACTTTTGAAATATTAACAAGTGATTATCGATCGATATACATATTAATTAATTATTGCGCAAATTTTTTATTAGCTATCAAAAAAACTTATAGTTCCCTATTAATCGCTCCAAAATTTAAATTTCCTTATCAACCATTAATGGTAAATTCTTTTCCTTATTCGTCACTCCTGTATGTTTTGGGGCTTGAAAAAGACTAATTTGCCCTTCTATAATTTTTTACTAAGTTTTCTCCCTATCCATTCTAGCAGTAGTTGTTGGTTTTTAAGAATTATAAAATTTTCACAAGGAATAATTTTCACTTTCAAATCCTATTCAAATTTTAAATTTTAAAATTTAATTTTAACTATTTTATTTACTTTTAAGCTCGTGTGCCATAATGTGAATTTTATAAGAGAAGATTATTTTCAACAAAGTATAGTAAAATGAATAATGAGAAAACATAGTAAAAAAAAGATATAAGGGCAAACAAGTTTTTTTTGAAGACTCAAATGCACGAAAGTGGTGGATAAGGAAAGAAAGTTAACATTGGTGGTTGATAAAAAAATTAAAAATTTTGAGAACTTAAAGTTTTTTTATGGTTAATAAGGAATTTTCCCTTAATTATTTGCTAATGTTTTCAAGTTGGCTGCATGCAGGGACATTTCATGGCTGGCTTGTACTCTAGGAGTACAGTATTTGGCGACGAAGATGGCGAGTGGTTAGCAGTGCAACAGTGCCTGGCCTGCAACTACCCAGGCAAAAGTGCAGGAGCAGATAGCGAGAAGAGGCCGAGGCAGAGTGCGCTGGCTGCAGCTTCTCGGATGGAGACCCATGTCGACGTACTAGTACGTGCAAATGCAGAGAGCAGCTAGCTGTTGTCCACCTGACATCTTCCTCCTCTCTTGCTACCACATCCACATCCGCCGTGCGAAGCTTTGGAAGCTTATGACCGCCGCATATGGCTATGTAGCTCGAGGACGAAAGCGTCGAATGGATCCATCTGTTACATGTGCATTCGCGGCTGTCTCGGCCGGACCTTGCCTTAGCTTATTACCGTGCACGCAGGTAAACGGAAAAGACGGGAGGAGTTCATGCTCGATTGTTTTTTTCTGAAACGCATGCTTGAGCAATTGCGAAGGCGGGCCCGTACCACCGGTGCCATTCAAGTTTTGGGCCATGTAATCCGGAAAAGTGACGGAAACAGGCCAGAATTAAGTTCACTGCTGATCTCGAATTGGATTCTTCTCTGAAGGGGCCCGGACTGTTTTTGGCCCATCATGCAAGAGCTCCTATAACGGAGGCCCACTACTGATCTGGTCTTCGCGAAGCTTCATCTCAGACCAAATTTCGTTAACGAAGTTCTGTGATCAAGATGGTGGACAGGTCAAGTCTTTTCACAGAATGTTCTCCACAGCAGGGTTTCACGAGGCACGTGAAAACCGATGAGTTTTTGCGAAAAAAATACAACTAGTCTAACTCAGTTTCAACGGGTATCTAATTTTTGTAACAACAGAACTTGATACTGTAAAAAATAGTACTCGTAAATCGAACAATTTTACTACCTAATTAGTCAATTTTCTACACTATTGAAAACCAGTTAGCTATTGGTTTTTTATGAACTTTGCTTCTCAAAATTTCAAATCTAATGCTGTCAGTTTCTAAATTCCACAACCAAACAAGCGTACTATTATAGTGTTATTCGTCCACCTAACCCCAGCCAACAAACCACGCTAAAACCCATCCTTAAACAACAGGATGAAAGAGACCCCGCCTGCCGCGAAGAAAAGCAGTTCAGCAAGAGAAGGGAGATTCCAAGCGCAAGACTTAGGGTCACTTTGTTGAGCTGCTTTTGACTTTTGATTTTACAAAAGTCAAAAGTTCATAAACTTTTATAATTTTTTTTAAAAAGCAGCATTCTGTTAGTTCAAAAGCAAAAGCATGTCTAAATTTGTTTTTGCTGGCTGTGAGCGTCAGTTTATATATATTATAATTATATAATTATAATTATATTACATAATTGTAATTATGTAATATAATTATAATTATATATTATGTAATTGTAATTATATAATATAATTATAATTATACAATATAATTATATTTATATTATAATTATATATAACTTTATATTACATAATTATAATTATAAATTGTAATTATGTAATATAATTACAATTATATATAGTAAACAATTATAATTATATATTACATAATTGTAATTATATATTATTATATTATAATTATATATAGTATATAATTATAATTATGTATAATTTTATATTACATAATTATAATTATTTATTTTACATAATTATAATTATACATAATTATAATTATATAATATAATTATAATTATATATTACTATAGTTACAACTATGTAATATAACTATAATTATATTATAATAATAGTAATTATTATATATATACATATATTATCTTACAATTTCACAATCTCACGGCTGCTTTAAACCAAATAGCTTTTAGCTTTCTCACAGCTCATATTATACAACTGTTTTTCTACAGCTCACAGCAGCTTTTTCACAACTCACGTCTCACCAAAACATACCAATTAACAATGTACTATCTCGTAATTTCCTCAAATATTACATATGCCCTTACAAGGTTAAAACGAAATTTTATCGCTCTTGGCTGAAAAAAAAACCGCCTCCATCCTTTGCTCAGCGTACGTAACGGGTGGCGGAAGACAGGACTGACAAAACCGGAATAAAAAAAGAGGCTAGCCGGGTCATGGCGCCGCTGCCTGCCCCCCCTCCGCCTGGCCTAGCCGCCCGCCCCCCAACCGCTTCTTCACCGAGGAGGGAGAAGCTCCATTTCCGCGTCGTCTCCGCTGCCCCACGCCGGCTCGCCACATGGCAGAGCTGCCGGGCGGGGCCCACCCCGCCGGCGCCGCCGTGGAACCGATGCAGGTGGACCAGCCCCGCCCAGCAGTGGCAGCCGGCGCCGCCCCAGCGGACGCTAAGGTGAGCTCTCTCTTTCTGGTGGTTCCGGAACGGTCTCGTCAGCCTCCGGTGCCCTCCGCGCGTCCGCGTTTCGGTTTCCTCTGCTCGCGCGGCGTTTGGTGGTCTCCGCGTTCGACCCGCCGGTAGATCTGCGCCGCGCGCGGCGAGGCTAGGGCCGTCTGCTTCCGCCGCGGGAGCGTTTTTTCCGGCAGATTTTCGAATTGGGACTGGGGACTGGGGAGGAAGAGGAGGAGCTTTGCTTGGCAGGGAGGAGATGCGGTGCCTGGCTTCTGCGACTGGGCTTTGCGTGCGCGCTAGGCCAGTCCCCTGCTTGTTCCGGGCTGGGTCGCTTCGTCTGCCGGCTTTAATCGACTTTGCAAGTTGTGACTGTCCTAGTTAATCGTGGCCTGGACATTCGGAATTGGGGAATTAATCTATTTAAGCGTACTCCCATATCTTAGACGCAAATTTTCAGCAAGGTTTAGTTTTGTAGTGATTGCTTGGGTTGTCTCTAGTTTAGCTGTATAGGCAAGGGTTTTCTAATTTGCTGGATGATTCTAGTACTATGTTAATTCTGTGATGCTAAGGCTTGCTGAATGCACTTCGACTGTGTGCAGTTTTATCTTACGAACAGTTACTTCTGAAACAGAATGGTGGTTCTGTTGTTGAAGGGAATGGAGCAATCACTGGTCACATAATCTCTACCACGATTGGAGGGAAGAATGGGGAGCCAAAGAGGGTAATGTTTAGCTGACCCCAGAAATCGCAAGAGTAACTGAACACCATGTATATATTGATTCCTTTCCTGACTTGGGGTTGTGTGTTTCGTAGACCATCAGCTACATGGCGGAGAGAGTTGTGGGGACTGGATCGTTTGGAATTGTCTTCCAGGTATAGCGATGATTGTATCTGATAAACTTTCCTTTAATTTTTGTTTCTCTATCCTGATTGTATTTCTTATGTGTACATGAAGGCAAAATGTCTGGAGACCGGAGAAACTGTTGCAATTAAGAAGGTTTTACAGGACAAGCGATACAAAAATAGAGAATTGCAAATAATGCGTTCCATGGATCATTGCAATGTCGTTTCCCTGAAGCATTGTTTCTTCTCTACCACACCAAGAGACGAACTTTTCCTTAACTTGGTGATGGAGTTTGTTCCTGAGTCATTATATCGTGTGTTGATGCATTATAGCAACATGAACCAGAGGATGCCACTCATATATGTTAAGCTGTATACATACCAGGTGAAGTGTTGTTTTGAATTTTATGGAACCTTCTACTATATGTTGATAAAGGTACAATAGCCTGACACCGAAATATTGATTCTGCTTGAGCTTTCTTCTTCTTTCTTTTTTGCAGATATTTCGGGGTTTAGCCTATATTCATACTGTACCTGGAGTTTGCCACAGGGATGTGAAACTTCAGAATCTTTTGGTATGCTCTTTTCATCCATAACATTTTGGTTAGCAGAATTTTAATATATGCTGATGTTCACTTTACTGGTTTTGATAGGTTGATCCTCTGACTCACCAAGTCAAGATATGTGATTTTGGAAGTGCCAAAATTTTGGTAAGAAAATGCCAGTTGCTCATTTGGTAGATTTACTAGTGTTGGAATATTTTAACTTAATTCTCTTTCCATTCACCATATAATTAGGTTAAAGGGGAAGCAAACATATCATACATATGCTCACGTTATTACCGTGCTCCAGAGCTCATATTTGGGGCAACTGAATACACAACATCAATTGATATTTGGTCCGCTGGATGTGTTCTTGCTGAGCTGCTTCTTGGCCAGGTTTGTTCTGTTCTTAGCTATCTGCTTGTTCCACAAATGTCTTTTCTGCTACAATCTCTGGAACAAACTCAGAACTTAACATCTTTCTGTAATATGATTTTATCAGCCTCTCTTCCCTGGTGAAAGTGCAGTGGATCAGCTTGTTGAGATAATTAAGGTACTTTGTTATTCGTCTAAAGAAATGTTCTCGTTAGTATATACTTTCATAAGCTAAGTGAATTTGCATTGCTTTACTCAGGTTCTTGGTACTCCAACACGTGAGGAAATTCGTTGCATGAATCCCAACTACACAGAATTTAGATTTCCTCAGATCAAAGCCCATCCATGGCACAAGGTATGCGAAATATTTATTGATTAGATTACTTTTTTAAATGATATTATCATGTGTAACTCTGGCTGAAATAACTTTACTGTTGCAGATTTTCCACAAGCGGATGCCTCCAGAAGCTATAGATCTCGCATCCCGTGTTCTCCAGTATTCTCCAAATTTGCGATGCACAGCTGTGAGTTTTCTTCACCCTATTGACTGATTGTAGTCAAATAGCGGAACCATCTACCTACCAATGATTGCCAAGCATTAATGATGGCATTAATGTCTAACTTCCAAGTGGATGGTGACGGTCATGTTCTTTCCATTGCTTTATGTCTTTGATTTATAATATTGATCATCCCAATGTGTCCAGAGCAAGTACCAATTATTGATATGAATGCACAGCTATATATATATATATATTTTGTGGTCATCTTTATGCTTCTGATATTCTCAGAAGAAAGGCTAATGTTTCACTTTACACCATACAGAAGGAACAAAAAAATGTCGTCGTTTGCTGTATCAGACTATTGGTGTAAAAAAAAGTTTATATTCATCAGTAGGCTGTCCCGTCTGCCTATATATAGTGCTTGTATGATCGTGCAGTTTTTGGTTGAAGGACTATTCTTTAATCTAATTCCTGCATCATGAACATTCTCTCCTTTGATTAGGTGGTGATAACTAGCGGGCTTCAATTTATATGAAAACAATTGTTAATAGAGTATTGCTTTGTGGGGGACAATAACGCATGACTAACTGCACTTGCTGCTCTTCTTGGTGTTGAGTTGTTGCTAAATCTTTTTTTTTTTTTGGCAGCTGGAAGCATGTGCACATCCATTCTTTGATGAGTTGCGGGAACCGCACACAAAGTTGCCAAATGGGCGGCCATTCCCTCCACTGTTCAACCTTAAACAGGAAGTAAGTTGCTTCAGGATTGGCACACGTTTATCGATTATTCACCTGAGCAATTATAAGAAACTAGGCAAATCATTTGGATAACTACAATTGTGTTAATGTATTGGTTGTATGTTAATTTGCAGATAGCAAATGCTTCACCATATCTGATAAGCAGGTTGATACCAGACCATGCTAGGTGACATCTTGGACTCAACTTCTTGGCCGCAAACTTCATTGTAGGGAAGGCAGTATGGTGTTCTACTTTGCACTGCCGATGCATCTTTGGGCCGAAGGGTAACCTGCATGTTCACATTTATGACGTAGAGTCTGACCATTATTGGAAAGTCAAATATGAGCTGGCATCATTGTGTTCCGTTAGGGAGGTGGTGTGTTTGCACAACCAACCCTTGTTGCTTAACGTTGTGCTCCAACTCTGTTACGAGGAAGGCCATGGTGACTAGAATTAGCAAAAAGCTATTGTAAAATAGTGGGAGGGATTGGTATGGTGTATTGTTAAGATGTTGAAGGAAGATAGTCCCAACTATTGCACTTTGTTCGATCTTTTAGCGCGCCTGTAAGTGTTCCATGTACCCAGCCAATGTAAGTGTAAATGTTCTCGATGGAAAATTATATTGTCAAGGTATTGTTTATCCTCCCGTCCAACTCGAATCATTCATTGCTAGTATCTTGTTAGATCACCTACAGTTTCTCTGTAAGACCTGAGGATTCTCAAGATTCATCATCCTTCATTTTTTAGCCAATTATCAGGTCCTAGATGATAGTTGTCATAGGTCTTGTCGAGAAAGAAGAAAAAAAGGATAAAAAAATACAAAACATGTATAGCCAGATGTATTTTTACAGGGCAAGAATTTGCTGGGGTTTTTGCAATTGACATTGAAGACCATTTTGACCATTAAATTTGGAGTTCATCATGGTCATTTTGGTGCTTACTCCATCCAGCTAAAAATCCATATAGTTACCACTAGCTTCGCTTTGCTATCGTTAATGGTTGTTCACCATATATGTATCTGACAATTCATTAGTACTAACTCAGCCTTTGACGGTAGTCAGAAAATGCGGTAGACTTAATGTCAGGCAATCGCTGCTTGTTACCATCACATTCAGGGGTTGAGCAGCGGAACAAATTGATGATATGTCTGGTTGTATGTCTAGATAAACAAGATAGCATGAAAGTAATGTTTAAAGAAGAAAACCCGTCCATAACCTCAATTTCACAGCATTTATTTTCTTTAACACTGTGTAAATTACGCTACAATTATCGGTCGCTAGTATGATTCACCATGATGGAGAGAAAAGGAGAAGAGAATAAGCATATAGCTCAGTTACGAGGTTGAACATTTGCATCCTCGCACAATTGAAATTCGCCATTGGACAGCTTCAATAGTTTTAAGTTTATTTTCAAGAATGACCATTGTAAACCATAAGCTCCAAAAAGGAAAAAAAATGCCGCCTTCGTACCTCATTCTGGTAGGCGGATGAGAAGGAAGAAACTTTTAATTCGGTTTCGTGACCTCATGAATCGCATTTGCTAAGTAAGCGACGTTTCCGCTTGTTACACCAGCCATGCTGAAATATAGACGCAGGACAAAGTTAGAGTTTTTCCCCTTCCAGGAGTCATGAACAGATAGACCATTCTGTTAACGTGACGCATGATCTATCAGAGAAGTGTCATACCTTATTCTCCCGTTGCGGGTCATGTAGATGTGGAATTCTTTTGTGATGCGGTCAACTTGTTCAGGTGTCATCCCACTGAAGCAGAACATCCCGATCTGCACAAAGATGCATACAATCTCTTTAGATACAAATTCATCAAATGAGCCATTTGAAATGACTAATAACAATTTTGCGAGCTGAGTTCCAATGCCAAAAGAAACAAATTTAAACAAAACGAAGTGGAGGGAGAAGAAAACATGTTTCAAGGAGATCTATGTCAGAGTCAGCCTCGTGTGTGATCGCATGGATTCAGAATATGGCAATGATATTTCTCAGTTCTATTTACCTGATTGGTAATGTGCTCCCATGACAAAGGTGAACCTAGCTTCTCAAGATTTTCCTTAAGAGCCTTCCGCATGCCAATGATTCGATCAGCCATACCCTGCGGGAACCAATGGCAAAACACTTCTTAGTGAATTTCTTCAGACACATAAATAACAAATTTAGCCATTTAAGAAATTTACGTAGTAATGTTGGATTCAAACTTTACTTTGACCTCTTGCAACCATAAACTCTTCAACTCTGGATCTCCGAGGATAATGGAAACAACCAGCGCACCATGAACAGGTGGGTTGCTGTACATTGGTCTTGCGAGCTGTTGCAGTTGGCTCTTGACAGCAACTGCTTCCTTCTCATCCGCGCATAGAATACTGCAACACAAATCACAAGCACAAATCATCCCAGTGATCAGGATATTATCACTGCCGGAATAAAAGTTGAAAGAACAGAGCACCTAACTGGTTAATTCTGTTTAATGCCACCACTTTGCTAGAAAAACTTAAAGAGGTCTTCACTAAGTATTTTTCTTTTAATCTTTTCATTCTGAGTGCTTTATATCTCGAGACATTCAACAATTATTATGTTTCTTAAAAGTCACCAAACACACTCCATTTTACAAAAGACCTTGGTGATCATCATGCAACACAAATTATTGCCAAGAATAAGAAAGAGTAAATTTCACAAAACTACAGGTATTTTACCTATATTATTAGAAAACTACAGATTTAAACCATAGTTTCAGAAAAATACAGATTTGCTACTGTAGTTTCAGCAACATATGAATAAAATCTGTAGTTTTGTGATAAATTGAACATAAAATCTGTAGTTTTGTGATAATTTAGATACAAAACCTATAGTTTTGTGATAAATTAGATACAAAATCTGTAGCTTTTTGGAAGTATGGCTTAAATCTGTAGTTTTGTGATAATATTGACAAAATATATGTAGTTTTGTAAAATTTACTCAATAAGAAATTCAGCATTATAAATTTATAATTTCCCTTTACAAATAACTAGCATCCAGCAAGGTAATACCTCAGGCATCCTACTCTCTGTCCATAAAGTCCCATGTTCTTTGCGTATGACTGAGCACATCCAATTTGGTGTCCATCTTCGAGGAAAATCCGTATTGCCTTCGCATCTCTCTCTGGATCACCGCTGGCAAAACCTTGGTATGCCATGTCAAAGAATGAGAAGTGTTTTTTTGCCTATAGAGAGAAAATAATTGAACATGCTGATAGTCGGCAGAAATCCAATACATAAAGTTCCATTGTCTCATTTTTTGTGGTCTCCTTACCTTGAACAGTTGAGATATCTCTCTCCATTGCTCCTCTGTAGGATCCACTCCGGTAGGATTGTGAGCGCATGCATGAAGCAAGAAGAATGAACCATCTGGAGCATTCTGCAGATGGCAAAAAGCACACGAAAAAAAATCAGATGAATTGTCAGCAGGTCAGAGTCATTGAGCAGAAAATAGTTCTCTCTCTAGGCTTCAGTGGACTAGGTAGTATGCCAAGATAACAATAATTACATTTCATATTTCAATCAAAGAGACGCGATCACAACAAAAACAACAAGAAATGCTAAATTGATACTAGTATCTGACTATCTGAGCCAGGAGATGTAAAAACAAAATCCATAGAAAGCCTAACATAAGAAGCAATGAAAAAAAATCATTCATTAATCTGTAGAAAAACAAAATCTTTGTGAACAAATATGAATCACCTTGATGTCCGTCATCAATCCTGCAAAATCAAGCCCTCTCGACTCTGGATGGTAGTATGTGAATTTGTTCTGTGTCACTTGAGCATCCCTCCAAATGTTGTGATGGCTGGAAAAGTTGCCTCATTGAAGTCAGCTATTAAGGACAACTAAAAGATCGTAGGTAATGCAGTTGGAAGTAATGGCTGGTGCCATAGCAGCTCAAATGCTTACTGTACTTTTTTCCCACAAAAAAACAGAAAGTTAGATTAACTATAGAACTATCATGCAAACAAATTGCATGGAATTCACTCATCTCTCTTTCTTTCCCCTGAGAAGTAAACTAAAAAAAAAAATATTTGGTTTCACTGCAAGATGTCAACTCACTTGGCCCAGGTTGGTGTTGGTATGTAGATCTGCGAATCTGGCAAGAACCGTTTCTGGAAATCAGCGAACAGCCGGCAGGCACCAGTTCCTGAAAGCGCCTGCACTGCCGCGATCCTCTTGTCTTTGATGAGCTCAGAGTTCTCCCCGTAGGCCAGCTTCAGCGACTCTTCGATCGTCTGTACACTGCCTCCCATCGGAAGGTACTCCCTATTTTTTGCAAATTCAATCAAATACAAAATCATTTCCTTTCCACGGATACTGGACTGGACTTCAAATACAAAAAGGATGGCCCGCCTGGGAATCATATTGCGCCACAAAGTCCTGGTATCTAGGAGGAGGTCTCATGGCACTCACATGTTGAGGTTACCGGCGATCCGGCGCTCGGCCTCGCGCACGCATTGGAGCACGAGGGGCTTGCCATTGTCGTCGCGGTAGGCACCCTGCAGGCCAACCGAGCCCCCATTTAAGACAGAAAACACAACAAGCAACCAAGATTCACAGCTAGCGATCGCGACGAGCAGAGCGGAGCGGAGGTCCGGAGGACGTACAACGCCGACGTTGACTTTGTCGGGGGACTGGTCGGCGAGGTAGGCCTCGGTGACGCCGAGGATGGGGTCCTTGGGCGCGGGCTCGACGTGGCCGAACAGCGACGCCATCTGCCGCGCCGGCTGCAGCGTCGGCGGCAGCGGCCGCCGGCTCAAGGAGGACACCGTGCGGGACAGCGCAGCCATGTCGGGGCCGGGCACGGAGGACCAGAGGTTGCTTCTTGGGCAGGGCGGTGGCAGATAGGGAGAGGTGAAGAGGAAACGAAACGTGCCCGGCGAGAGAGGAAGCTGTGGGCTCTGGCTCTGCTGCTCGGTCACTGCGCCGCTGGTTTGCACGGACCGAGCGAGGTAATAGAAGACGCTGTCTGGTTCTGGTTCGGTTCGCGGCGACGGTTCGCTGCCGGCGGCGGCCACTTGGCCCGTCGGTCCGCGCCGTTTTCAACCGTTACTGCCCTGCTTTCGCGCCAAGAGCCGGACCAGGCGATATGTACGGTATGGGTCACCACTCTTCAGTTGCAGCCGAAAGCGTTCCTGAGTCGGCGAGAACTTAAGTCCATTCCTCCTCCTCTTAGTCTTATTATTATGTCATGATAAGCCACTCTTCATTGCCAGAATTCTAAACGAGCTCAATACCACCTTGAATTTATTTTGTCAAGAAAAACCCTCCTCCAAACTATGTGCAATACATCAGTGGTAATTTGTGATTATCTGAAGTTGAAACTATCAATCGACTCAGATAGTTTGCCGACAATGGACAGCCCCTCGTGCTCCAACGCGCGCACGAGGCAGAGGCGCCGGACTGCCGGTGACCTCAACATGCCCTGGAGCGAGATGGGATCTCCTCCGCCTCTTCCTCCTCATCCTCCCGGTTTCCCTCCGTTGCTTATCCATCCATCGATCTTTGTGTGATACCCTCGCCATTGCTGCTTATCCATCAGCAGCAACGTTTGGAAGAACACCGCTAGTCCTCGAACAACGTTTTAATAGGGATTAATTTGATACATATCATTATAATTTTATGAAATTTAAAATACGTCATTAAAATTCACGTATCATTCACTGTAAGTTTCATCTGTCATTGACGCATAAATAATATATTTTAAAGTTTACAAAATTGTAATGACATGTATCAAATTCACCTTTTTTATAAGGGCGTTTAGCATTTAGCATTTGTGGTTTCAGAGTATCGATCAGGACCTTGTGGAGCAGTATGATTCCCGGCTGGTTCATCCTCTTTGTTTCTTGCGGTCCAGTCCAGTATCCGTGGAAATGAGGGAGGACCTTCCAATGAGGGGTGGCATAAAGAGATTGAAGAGGGACTGTGGCTGGCTGGCCTATGGGGTGGGGAGGATTCTGGGCTCGTCGAAGACAAGAGGAACACGGTGGTGCAGGAGCTTTCAGGGACCGGCGCCGGCCGGCTGTTTGCTTATTTCCAGAAGCGTTTCTTGCCAGATTCGCAGGTTAGTTAGTAAGTAGTGGCTTTTGAAAATAGTAAAATACAAAAATCAATGTTTTGAAATAAAATAGCTTTTCATATTAGTAACGAGGATGGGACGTTTATTGAGACTAACTACTTTGGAATATGTATCTTAAAGATCAAAACAATAGGAGAAGTTATAAGAAAGCCAGGTAATCCACAATTTTGGTGGGGGCTTATGAAAGTCAAAGACCAATTCCTCAATTTTTGTTCATTCCAGATGGAAATCATATTTGGTTCTAGAAAGATAAATGGATTTGCAATTTTACATTTCATAAACAGTCAGTCTTCCATTTAATATTTATTTTTTGCAGGGCATTAGTATGGTACCACATGGTATTATGGAATGATCTAGATAACAGAATAGTACGTATTGCCCTTAATGATAATGCGGATGTATTCCCGTGGAATTTACACCATGCTATGGGTAACTCTCGGTCAATCCATGTACTCCGTATGTAACAACAATGTAAAAGAATTTTCGTTGGAATATGACAAAGGCTTTGCGGTGACAAAAGATAGTCTAGCTAGGAAGGAATTGAGATTTTAAGTAAAAAGTGCAGTTTTTTACTCGGCTGATGAAACTGTCTAGCACTTGTCTTTGCATTTCAAAAATGCTAGATTCCATTGGAATTTGGTTCACATAACTTTCGGCCTAGCACCACCTCGCAACATCATACATATGTTTAGTATTTGGTTGATTGGGGTAGGGAGTAAATCACAAAGGCAACTCCTTGTTGGAGGATCGGCGTGGTGCTAGGATATGTAGTATAATTAAGAAGAGTGACAAAGTCTTTGATGAAGCTCCCACGAAATCATTTATGCAGGAACTATATAGCACAACACATTGGATCCGATGCTCGGGCCGATTGGACATGAAGAAGACCATCATTTGATTCAGACCGCATGTGACAAGTTGGAGGCAACAGGCATGCAGTTCTTCATCGGCTTAGAAGGAGATTGAGTACCATAATTTGCGTTGAATGTCTTCTTATCCAAACTGTCTGATCGTGTTGGTCGATGTTTTATTTCCAACGTTCTAAAGCAGATGGATGTGTCCGGTGTAACTTCCACTGAAGCAAAGGTTGAAACCTTTTTTTTTATAACCAATTATCTAAAGAGACACTATCAACACTGACCGATGCATTACTACTTGCATTGGAAACAATCAGCTCTCCGAAACCAATCCAGAGTTCAATGTAGCCGCAAAAGGAGGAATGCTCTGCTCACTCCAGAACACCTGATCAGGATCCACATCACCCTTCACCATTGCCAGCCTTCTGAAGTTCCCCCTGAAGTACTTCTCCCCCCACACCCTGGCCTCTTCATAGCCTGTGCTCCCCTCCACATTCTGCCCCAGGTCCAGGTCCCTGAAGTTGATGTACGCAGCCCTGGGATTCTTGCTGACATAGGGTGCCATGAACTGGTGCACACCCCTCACCCAGTCCAAATGTTCATCCTCGTACGACACATTCTTGTCGCCTCCCCACTTCACAAAATACTGCAAATTGTAGAGGTACCCTCGCCGGTGCGCATAAGGCGTGTCGGATTCCGGTATCTCGCTCATCCGACCGCCTTGTGGATCGATGTCGATCGAGCCACCTTTGTCTTCGACGATCCTGGCGAGCAGTCCGGTTAGGCCGGTTGATGGAATTGGGGATGTCAGGTAGTCCAGCTTGATCTTGTAGTAGTCCTTGGGCTGCAGCGTCCTGTCCAGGAGCACCTCGGCTGGCTGGCCGTTGGTGTAGCCGTAGAAGTAGAGCGTGGACTGAATCCAGCTCATATCTCTGCAATCGCTCGACTTGATGCCTAGCTCAGGCAGGTGGTTGTTCATCTCAGTGATCATGCCGCTGCAATTGCCGAGAAACAGTGATTTGAAAATCACCAGTGGGTGTCTCTCGCCGGCGGCGTCGAGCTTGGACTCGAGTGCCGCCTTGACGAACAGGCCGTCCGGGAGCGCGTGCGCCACGCGCTGCCATTTGATGAGGAGCTGGACCGTTGCTTGGGTCTGCTGCTCGTCTCCTCGACGGAGGAGGCGGCGGGCAGTGAAGGCGGACACGACGGGCGGCACGGAGACCAGCCTCACCGTCCAAGAAACGACGATGCCGAAGCTGCCGCCGCCGCCGCCCCTGATCGCCCAGAACAGGTCCTCGCCCATGGCGTCCCTGTCGAGGATCCTCCCGTCGGCGTCCACCACCTGGGCGTCGACGACGTTGTCGGCCGCGAGGCCGTGCTTCCGCATCATCGGCCCGAACCCGCCGCCGCTGAGGTGGCCGCCGACGCAGACGGTGGGGCATATCCCCGCGGGGAACCCGAGCCGCCCGCCGCTCCCGCGCGCGACGGCGTAGTAGAGCTCCCCGAGCGTGGCCCCCGGGCCGACCCGCACCACGCGGCGCGCGGC
>BCLG01000279.1:66151-100131 GCA_001602295.1 Zoysia matrella | reverse complement strand
GAGGTGAACCGGAGGTTCTGGATGGTGGAGTTGAGCAAGGAAGGGTACGACGCGCCGTCCGGAGAGTGGACGAGCCGAGACAGGTCCGCGGTGGCCGGCGACAGGCGCGCGACGCAGCGGAGGAAGCTCTCACGGAGGCCGCCGCCTTGTCGCTCTTCAGAGGAACAAGGCGAGGCGAGGAGGTAGACGAGGAGGAGGAGAGAGCACACCGAAAACCTTGGCTGCATCGTGTTGTTCCCTGCTCGTCGTCTCCTGCCTCTAGCTGCCGCTACCCACTAAGTTGTGGCTGTATTATTTGCAGGGTAAGTCGTGGATCAAAAGCGGAAAGAACCTGCCACTTCAACAGTTCAACCTGGATTGAGTTATTTTTTTGCTAAATTCTTGTGTTAGTCTAATTTTTTCTGCCGTGTGTAAAATCCCTTCAAAATCCCCGTACTCTGGGCCGTAACACATTCACATTTCAGTGTCATGAGACTCCTTCAAAATCCAAACAGCCAATGACTTTCAAATGCTTCCGTGCACTCGCAGAGGAAGCCTAGAGAAAGGGAAATGGGTAGGTCCGGCTCGCAGCGTGGAATCGCTTTCAAGTGCGTGACATTTCACCGGTAGAGTCGCTCAGTAGGTGCGTCGGGATTGTGACGGGCAAGGGAAAAGGGTGGCAGAGTTGGTGAACACAGCGAGCGCTATCCATGAAGCCAAGCGAACCAGCAGTGAATACGTCTTCTCGCAGAGAAAACAGATTTTATATGTAATTGTGTTTCCACGCATGAAAATATTGATATTTTTATTTTTTTATACATATCAGTACTATTTATTTAAATTACGTATGCTTAATTATATATAATTAAAATACTATTAAAATATAAATTTATTATTAAAGATAAATACAATTTTAATTATTCGCTCTATTATTATCTGAGCACAAAGAGCGTGATTGGTTAGCTGCATCACGCTGATCAAATCGCAAAATAAAAATAATACTAACTTCGTCTCAAATTAACTGTCGCGTTGGAAAAAAAAGCTCGTTTTAAGAACGGCGTTAACCTTGATTCGCATGTTGCTCAAATTTTGTCTCGATCAGAAAATGATGCGCTACCCACAACGTGAGTGGACCCTACAGCGAAGTAAAAAAGCTTTTTTTTTCCTTCTCTCATATATTTCTTCGCGACGTGAGCAATCTCCGTAACTTTCGCCTCTCCTCAACAACAATTTTTTATTGGGCTTGGTTCAGTTTCGATCGAACTGAATTAGAACATCGATTTTTTTTACCTTTTTGTTCGGCTGCTACAACGTAGGATGGTTCGTTTGAGCGAACCATGGTTCGATTTCAAGTTTACGTTGTAGATGCTTTAATAGTCGTTCTCGTATTTTTAAACAAAGTACAGTGAGTCAATCAGATAAAAAATTCACCTACTGATAAGGCGCACTTACTCCTCTCTTTATCTCTTCCCTGCTCCACTGAGGCTCTCTCACCTACCCAGCTTCTCTCACCTCACGGCAGCACTTATTATTCTTCTCTCTTCTCTGCTCCACCGAGCTCTCTCACCTGCGCTGCTTCTCTCTCTCACTTCGCGATTACTTTTTGAAGTCACCTCCACCGCAGAGATTGATGGAAGAGGGCTCCGGTGGCAGTCAAAACACTGTCGCCCTTAACGGCTTCGGTGGCGCAGCCGCCCCTAACGGCTCCGGTGGTGCCGACCCCCCGCTTGGCCCACGTTACCTCTGCTTTTGATGAATGGTCGGCTTCGCCTGTTCCTCAGTAGATAACGCATTCACTCCCTGGTGCGGCAGCAGCAAACGGCTGGCGCGCAGTACACGAGGAGAATCTTTACATCTTTCTGCGACAGCCGCCTCGACTTCGCTCGTGGGCTGTGGTGATAAAATGGGTCAACAAGTAAAAGAAGACGCTTGCAACTATATTTTCAACGCTAAACATTGATATTGAGTACTTAAATAGCCCTAAACAACTGGATTCATGTATTAACGTTGTGTCTAGTAAACAAATAAGACACCACGAAGCATGACACTCATGAAAATGTACTACCTCTATCTCGAAATATCAGTCGTTTTGCGTTTTTTCAAATTTTTCATTTTAACCGTCGTTCTCGAGTCCCAAAGTCTGGCGTTTCCTTCACCGATCACTATCGCAGCAAAAGCCAATGAGTACTGGTACTACTCCTGCCCCTACGTTCCCTCTCCCCCCCTCCATGGCATCTGCGTGGGAATGGGGAGTTTTTTATGCAGCGTGGGTGGTTGAGGACCAATGATCTGCTTGCTAAAATTAAATTTTGATGCAGTTAAGGCAGCTGGCCTGTACTAGTAGTAGTCGGACGCAGGTGGAGGGAGAGTCATCAGACGAGTATTGGTTTTGCCGCCTCCCTCTGTAGCGACAAATAAATTGAGACGGATGGAGTAATTACTTGTTTGACAAGAGCTGAAAATAGTCAGAAACAGTCAGAAAAACACTTTAACTATTTCTCTTTTTATATTTGTAACAACAGAGAAAAATGAAAATAGAAAAGCTGATAACGAACATGAACAAGACAAATTTGAAGTTTTAAAAATGAACAAATCCACATAAAAAATATATTATAAACAGTCAGTGACCGGTTGACATAATAACATATAGAGATAACATATACTAGTATTTTCAAAATAATAGCTTTCAAATTTAGTGAGATGTTATCCAATAGAATAAGTTTAATCTATTTGACCATTTTCAAAGTTGTATTGCACACTTACAATATTGTGTAAAATATAATATTATATTAAAGAAACGAATATTGAGGGTAAATTTATGAGCTACTATACTCAGAAGGATGCTTCCTGGCACTTTCTTTCATACCTATTTCTAGGGATGAAAAAGGGAACGAGACCCAACCGATCTCCATATACCATATTAATTAAATTTTTCCACTTGTTTTTTATTTAAAAAATGTTACTCCCTTCGTCCCATTATAAGTGACGTTTTTGACTTTTTTAAATCAACCTTTGACCATTCGTCGTATTTAAAAAATTTACAAAAATACAAAAATAAATAAGTTAAGTTTAAAGTAACTTTAATAATAAATCATTTCACAATAAAATTAATAATATTTTTACAAAATTTTTGAATAAGACGAATAGTCAAAAGTTGATTTAAAAAAATCAAAAACATCCCTTATAGTGGGCGGAGGGAGTAAACAGAAAAGGGATGAAAACAGGAAAAAAACTTGATGCGGGATCGAAAACAGGATGACTGTTTTTCCGATCGTTTTCTCGTGATCCTGTTTTCTATCGAGAATTTTCCGTTTATGCTTACACCGGAAAGGAACCCTGCGTCACCTATAGCCCACTCCGCGCGTGCTTGCTGGATCACTGCTACCGCAGGCCCTGCCATCCAGTAGGCCAACACTGCACGCTTAATTGATGGCTGATTCAATTCGTTGATCCATCTCTGACTCTGAACTGGCCATTAAATTTCTCTTATCACAGCTAATGCATGGGAAAAGGAGGATGGATTTTTTTATTTTTTTTGCTAGCAAATATAAAAAACAAATATTTCGACATAAGTATAAATGTTGTATGCACATATTATAAGAAATATATATCTCTCGACATTAGTTTTGTCTGGGTGATCTTCTCGATTTAGCTTACCGGTTCTCGATCGATACCGGTGTATTATCGTCCGAATTGTTTTGGTTTTCAGGTTTTTGAAATTTTTCTGATCGTTTTCATTTTCGTCCTTTCCATTTTTGTTTCCATTCAATAAAATAAATATAAAAATAAAAATGCTACGGGTGACCGTTCTTGTCCGTTTTCATCCCTACTATTTCCTTGCAAGTGGTAGCAACTAAAGTGGAGAGAGATTGTATGAGCTCATGGGCAACAGCGTCGTGGTATGGAATGGCAGTGAAGAAAGATCAGCCCATTTCCTTAACGGATTTTGTTGGGCCTTAGGGATGGATGGAGCTCTGAGTTATATTAGGCTGATTTTTGAATTTGAAGAAAACGGTAGAAAATGAAAAATTTCCAGGAAAACTATAATTCTGCTAAAATGGATGAAAAAACCTGATATCGTTTTCAGTTTTTTCTTTTTTCTTCCATTTTCAATTTTTTATCGCTTGTTCGAAAATGGTACGAAGAAAATAGTAAACGAAACATAGACGAAATGTAATGCAAAAATCTACGCTTGACCTGATCCTAAAGAAAAGGAAATAATTTTTGTTTCTTGAGAGCTTGGCTGTCACACCGGATTATTGTTTCTTGAGAGCTTGGCTGTCACATCTTGGCAAAATTTGGTTAGATTTTATTGGACGGATCGCCAGAAACGTAGACGGGAATTGAAGGATCTATGTCTGCTTGCGACTAGGCTGCAGGTTGAGGGAGTTGAGGGGTTAGAGGAGGATGTTGGAGAGGATATTAAAAGGTGGAAATGGCTCGAGATGGTGAGTAAGTTGAAGGGAAAGAGGTTATTTGGGAGCTCAAGGGTCATTTTTTTGGATTTTTAGTGCTTGAGGTATGTGAAAGGATGGATAACTCTTCACATTCCGAAATAAGAAATTTTGAGGTGTGACAAACTAACCCCTTAACAGGAATCTCGTCTCGAGATTCGGTGAGGCTAGGAATAGAGAGTTTGGACAACAACTCGATAGGATCGAAAAGAAGGAATAGATGAGATAAACAAGGTTGAAGGTCAATGAACAAAAATACACACTATATGCATCAATGATGAAAGTAGAGCAATGATTGAGGTATGATCAAGTAAAGATAGGCTCAACATAGACTAGAATACACAACACACAATCAAGCAAGCAAATCAGAACTCAACAAGCAACAGAGCACGTCGACATCCACGACTTCCTTTGAACTTCTTGCACACAGAGGCTTCGTTGCTTCATCAAGAGACTATTTTCATAGTCCTTCCTTCTGAAGTGGTTGACAGAGATCCTCTTCATTCCTTCTGAAGTGGTTGACAGAGA
Source organism: Zoysia matrella (assembly GCA_001602295.1). Lineage (NCBI taxonomy): Eukaryota > Viridiplantae > Streptophyta > Magnoliopsida > Poales > Poaceae > Zoysia > Zoysia matrella. The sequence goes on along the minus strand of BCLG01000279.1, from coordinate 95,170 downwards.
TCCTCTTCATGTTGCTCACCTGAAGACTCAAAAAGATTTTCTCCCAAGATTTAGGTCGACTAAGGAGCTAAGGCTTTACCACGTTCGGCTACCCCATTAAAAACAATCGATGATTTTTGCATTACATCAAACAACGTCTACTAATTTGTTTGAACAAGGATTGACCTGCACTTGCTAAAAAAATAGAACTTAAGCAAGTGATATATCTTAATATTCAAAAACCTTATTCTTGCTTCAAGTTTCTTCTTATAGAACCAGGCTCCATCTTCTCGCTCACTCAGTTGAATCTTCATCTTCATCGGCGAGGTCAACTAGAAAACTAATAAACACCATTCTAACTAAGGTCACGTCCCTAGAGTCGACATATAGCTTTGATACCACGTTTGTAACATCGGATTTTGTAGACACAAAACCCGATGACATCTATATGTATGTCAAGATCAGTTTCATCATACATGTAGGACAGCTAAGTGATAATCAGTTCTATACCGGTGAACAAACAACAATACCAGAGTTTTGAAGAGTAGCGGGAGGAGAAAACTTTTGGGCACACAACAGGCATCGACTGGCGGCAACGCGACTTTCTATGCTCCATCTTTAATTTACCGGTTGACTTGACTTTTTTTATCTTCTTGTCACTGAGCAACATTTATAGGCAACAAAACAACAAAAGCAACACGTGTGAGTACATAAAGTACTCAGCAAGTGTAGGAAAAGATGACATGAGAGCCACAAGCAAGAAAGGCTCCTGAGGTTTAATGCACTAATGTCATCTAGACTGTTTAATTAATAGGCAACATATTTACTAAGTGTGAACTCTAGGAACCAGAAACTAAAGATACCTCATCGGATTCTATTCGACTACTAAACTCACCAGGGTACGAACACCTGACTACCAACCAACCATATAGTGAAACTAATCGTGAAGCAGTCCAGGTCGCTCTTGACCGTGAGCACGGCTGTCATGACAGTTTTATCTCTCTAGAGTTTGCACACTTTTCACCACAAGTCGTGATTTCATCCCCTGTTGCTAGGTGGACTAAAAACTTCTTTACGCTAGTATTCGTCGATACTTAACACACTTCCTTTGGTGTGTGGCTAGAAGATCACCACAAAGTCTTTAGAATGTATCACTTAGTTAATATGCACCTTCTAAGGTTTCACCGCCACAGTATCCATGGAGTCTATTTTACCTCTGCCGCAGAAGCTCACTCTTGCGCCACTATACCGCCACATGGTGCACGCCAAACTAAGCTCAACCAATTAGTCGGCTAGGGCCTACTATTTAAGCCTTGTGGCTGCGCTGTAAAGTCAGGTTACATGGTTCACGAACCGGTCCTTATAATGTAGAGCAGGAACTAGCACATACCATAAACACTGAGCAATATACAAGAGCATCATACCAAACCATCTATCTACTCAAATTCTCTATACACTAAGTCATTACTATTTTAATTAACATGAAGATAATTAAGTTGCAAATATACCATTAATCAATTTTAGTAGTTTAAGTTTTACCTAAAACCCAACTATGACAGCAAGGCTAAGCATATAAAATAAACTATTACCACACCCAACCACGAACCAGCTTTAAAGAATTATGAGGAATATTCTAGTAAACCTTACATAGGATTTTAATTTAAGACTAGCATGCAATTCCTACATTCCTATCATCGTAATTAGAAGCAATGTGATCAAGGACACTTGCCTCAAAATGTTGCTTAGTGGTCTTCAAGCTTCGTTTCATAGCCTCTCTTGATTCCGACTTGCGTTTTTCTTTTCCCATGATCACCGACAAACAAACAAGCAAGCAAGCAAACAACTAAAGATCATATGCAACATTTGAGGGTTATTTTGGAGTGCTAACAAGGTTTTGGGAACTCACCAAGTAATATTTTACAGCAAGGAACATCAAAGCGTTGGAAGATAACAAGCGGTGAACGACGGCTACATGTCTGTCTGTGCAGAAACAACACTACAAAGACGCGCTCGTTCCTGATTATTGGCTACACAATTCAAGGAATTATTTGAACAAGAACATGCCTAATTATGTGGAACACAATGTACACATTATGGTTTGGACAAGATTTAACCTGAGAAGGAGATCAAGGGATTGAATTAGAACAAGGTCCTGCAGCGGCAATTGATGGAGAAAGCACGTTCCTGGGGAATCCGATGTGGATCTTGACAAATCATCGGGTCTGAAGAGGACTCTCTGGAACACAACATAGTATAAGAGTTTAATCAAGATAATGATTGAAATTGAGAGAAACAAGGAAAGAATTACAAATTCATGCGCTGGACAGATCCAGAACATAGAGCAGTAGCGATTGCGATGGAGATCTCGGAAGCTACAGACCTCAAATTGTAGTGAGTTTTGGATATGTTGTAGAGGACTTCAAAGAGCATATCCTGGCAAAATTTGGTTGGATTTCATTGGACGGATCGCCAGGAACGTGGACGGGAATTGGAGGATCTATGTCTACTCACGACTAGGCTGCGAGTTGAGGGAGTTGAGGGGTTGGGGGAGGATGTGTAGAGGTTAGAAGAAGTGGAAATGGCTGGAGATAGTGGGGAAGTTGAAGGGGAAGAGGTGATTTGGGAGCTCAAGGGTCATTTTCTTGGATTTTTAGTGCTTGAGGTATGCGAAAGGATGGAGAACTCTTCGTGTGACAAACTACCCCCTTAACAGGAATATCGCCCTGAGATTCAACGAGGCTAGGAATAGAGAGTTTGGACAACAACTCAATAGGATCAAAAAGAAGCGATAGATGAGATAAACAAGGTTGAAGGTTAATGAACAGAAATACACACTATACGCATCAATGATGAAAGTAGAGCAATGATTGAGGTATGATCAAGTAAAAATAGGCTCAACATAGATTAGAATACACAACACACAATCAAGCGAGCAAATCAGAACTCAACAAGGAATAGCTCACGATGACGTCCACGACTTCCTTCGAACTTCTTCTTGCACACAGAGGCTTCATTGCTTTATCAAGAGACTCTATTTTCATAGTCCTTCCTTCTGAAGTGGTTGACGGAGATCCTCTTCATGCTGCTCACCTGAAGACTCAAAAAGATTTTCTCCCAAGATTTAGGTCGACTAAGGAGCTAAGGCCTTACCGCTTTCGGCTACCCCCCTTAAAAACAATCGATGGTTTTCGCATTACATCAAACAATGTCTACTAATTCGTTTGAACAAGGATTGGCCTGCACTTGCTAAAAAAATGGAACTTAAGCAAGTGATATATCTTAATCTTCAAAAACCTTCTTCTTGCTTCAAGTTTCTTCTTGTAGAACCAGGCTCTAAATTCTAGCTCACTCAGTTGAATCTTCATCTTCATCGGCGAGGTCAACTAGAAAACTAATAAACACCATTCTAACTAAGGTCACGTCCCTAGAGTCGACATATAACTCTGATACCACGTTTGTCACACCGGATTTTATAAACACAAAACCCGATGACATCTACATGTATGCCAAGATCAGTTTCATCATGCATGTAGGACAGTTAAGTGATAATCAGTTCTATATCAGTGAACAAACAACAAATACCAGAGTTTTGAAGAGCAGCGGGAGGAGAAAACTTTTGGGCACACAACAGGCATCGACTGGCGGCAACCCGACCTTCTATGCTCCATCTTCAATTTACCGGTTGACTTGACTTTTTTGATCTTCTTGTCACTGAGCAACATTCATAGGCAACAAAACAACAAAAGCAACACGCGTGAGTACATAAAGTACTCAGCAAGTGTAGAAAAAGATGACATGAGAGCCACAAGCAAGAAAGGCTGCTGAGGTTTAATGCACTAATGCCATCTAGACTGTTTAATTACTAGGCAACCTATTTACTAAGTGTGAACTCTACGAATCAGGAACTAAAGATACATCATCGGATTTCATTCGACTACTAAGCTCACCAGGGTACTAAAACCTGGCTACCAACTAATCAGGTCTCACCCGACTACCAAGGCAAGACCAACCAACCATATAGTGGAACTAATCATGAAGCAGTACAGACCGCTCGTGACCATGAGCACGACTGTCATCACATTTTTTATCTCTCGAGAGTATGCACATTTTTCATCACAAGTCGTGAATTCATCCCCTGTTGCCAAGTGGACTAAAAATCTTCTTTGTGCTAATATCCGTCGATACTTAACACACTTCCTTTGGTGTGTGGCCAAAAGATCACTGCAAAGCCTTTACAAGGTATCACTTAGTCAATATGCACCCGCTAAGGTTTCACTGCCACGGCATCCATGGAATCTATTTTACCTCTGTCGCAGAAGCCCCCTCTTGCGCCACTATACCGCCACATGGTGCAAACCAAACTAAGCTCAACCAATTAGTCGGCTAGGGCCTACCATTTAAGCCTTGTGGCTACGCTGTAAAGCCAAGTAAAATAGTTCATAAACCGGTCCTTATAATCTAGAGCAGGAACTAGCACATACCATAAACACCAAGTAATATACAAGAGCATCATACCAAACCATCCATCTGCTCAGATTCTCTATACACTAAGTCATTACCATTTTAATTAATATGAAGATGATTAAATTGTAAATATACTATTAATCAATTTTAGTAGTTCAAGTTTTACCCAAAACCCAACTATGATAGCAAGGCTAAGCATATAAAATAAATTATTACCACACCCAACCACAAACCAGCTTTAAAGAATTATGAGGAATATGCTATTAAACCTTACATAGGATTTCAATTCAAGACTAGCATGCAATTTCTACATTCCTATCATCCTAATTAGGAGCAATGTGATCAACGACACTTGCCTCAAAATGTTGCTTAGTGATCTTCAAGCTTCGCTTCATAGCCTCTCTTGATTCCGACTTGCGTTCTTCTTTTCTCACTATCACTGACTAACAAACAAGCAAGCAAACAATTAAAGATTATATGCAACATTTGAGGGTTATTTTTGAGTGCTAACAAGGTTTTAAAAACTCACCAAGTATTATTTTACAGTAAGGAACATCAAAGCGTTAGATGATAACCAGCAGTGAACGACGGCTACACGTCTGTCTATGCAGAAACAGCACTGCAAAGACGCGCGCGTTGCCGATTATTGGCTACACAATTCAAGAAATTATTTGAAAAGGAACATGCCTAATTATGTGGAACACAATGGACACATTATGGTTTGGACAAGATTTAATCTGAGAAGGAGATCAAGGATTGAATTAGAACAAGGTTCTGCAGCGGCAGTTGATGGAGAAAGCGCGTTCCTGGGGAAACCGATGTGGATCTTGATGAATCCTTCGAGTACGATGAATGGGACTCTCTGGAACACAACATAGTATAAGAGTTTAATTGAGATAATGATCGAAATTGAGAGAAACGAGGATAGAATTACAAATTCATGCGCTGGACAGATCCAGAACAGGGAGCAGTAGCAATTGCGATGGAGATCCAGGAAGCTACGGATCTCCAATTGCAGTGAGTTTTGGATATGTTGTAGAGAACTTCAAGGAGCACATACTGGCAAAATTTGGTTAAATTTCATTGGACGGATCACTGGGAACGTGGACGGGAATTGGAAGATCTGTGTCTGCTCGCGACTAGCCTGCGAGTTGAAGGGTTGGGGGAGGACGTGGAGAGGATAGGAAAAGGTGGAAATGGTTGGAGATGATGGGGAAGTTGAAGGAAAAGAGGTTATTTGAGAGCTCAAAGGTCATTTTCTTGAATTTTTAGTGCTTGAGGTATGCGAAAGGATGGAGAACTCTTCACATCCCGAAATAAGAAATTTCGGGGTGTGACATTGGCTCTCTTTATGCAGATTGTGCATTCACCAGTTGGGGTGAAAATGAGAAGGAAAAAAATCTCATTCATTCCGGATACAAATTTTTTTTATTCCGATCATTTCCAAAATGTTTGGAATTTGCTCAGAATTGGAACAAAAATGAGTAGGGTGGACAGAATTGGGATCCGAAATAATTTGAGCAATATTGTGACCATATTTTTAACCATATTTCATTTGAAATATTATCATTTTTTTAATAATACAAATGGTGAAAAGTAGATATTTCAAAATCTAAAAAGACACTTATTTTGAGGCGGAGGTAGTATTAGTTAAGAGCACCGATGTGTAGTGCAGGGAGCATGACAATGTTCGCGAATTTCCACTTTGTGAAAGCCAATTGACCACCGTTGTTCCGAATTTGGAAATCCATTACCCCCTCTACTCTCAAATTGATGGCCTTAGGATAAGTTCTTTAGTGTGATTTGGCACTAATCTTATCTGTAGAATCTTACTTTAAGAACAGAGGAGTATATTAGCTGTTCATGCTCAATTCAGCAGGATTTTTCACTTGTTTTCTATCTGCTTCAAGTAATTCCCCACTAATTGTGCATTTGAACAGAGATTAGTGCTAACAATCTCAATTGAAGAAAATGATACTATCTGAAATCTGCCGTTCTGTTTCTAGCCAGATTTATGTTAGAAATTGTGTACAGATATATGTAGTGTCATTTCAAATATTCTTACTCCTGAGTAGATCACGGAATGGAAGCATGCTTTCACCGTTCTTCAACCTAATGCAACGCAACTCTATTTCCTTATCTTTCCATAAATAGATATGCCGTCCGGCAGGAGCCTGTGAGGACCTACTTGGATCCATTGGGCCAATCAGATGTGATGGTTGACGCCGGCGGTGACAAGTGCTCCGCCGTGGTCGAGGAGGGTGTCAGCTTCATCGCCAGCATCATTGTCGTCACCGGCATCATGGCCGCCATCCTCGTGCTCTCCGGCCTCTTCCATTCCGTGCTTCGACGCCTCGGCCAGCCCAGCGTCATCTCCCACATCCTGGTGCGTACGTTGCTTAATTATCCTGATCAATCTCGTTCCCTTGGTTCGAAATCAATCAATGTGGCAGCACGCAGGCCGGCATCGTGGTCGGGCCGACGTTTCTTGGCAGTGCAATGGACCTCCGTCAGGTGGGCGTCAAGGATCCCGGCAGGGTGCTGAGCGGCGCCACCAGACACCTCCGCGTGCTCTTCATGTTCTTCATCGGCATCGAGATGGACCTCCAGTACCTTTGCCGCAACCTGCGCCGGTCGCTGGCCATCGCCTGCGGTGGCTTCGTTTTCTGTCTCGTCTTCGCCGTGCTTGGTGGAAACTTCTTCTACGGCCTCATGAACCCGGGCAAGTTCCCTTTCCCTCCCGACAAGCTTCACGACTCCACCGCGCTGTTCGCGCTCGTGCTCACAAGCACCGCCTCGCCCGTACTCATCCGCATCGTGACCGAGTTCAAGCTGACGGGCTCCCAGATCGGGCAGCTCGCCATTGGCGCCGCCCTCGCAAACGACATGGCCAGCATCACCGTGCTGAGCTTCGTCATGGTCAGATCGGCCGTGATCGGGTATGAGCTTCCCTCTCCGACGTTCAAGGTGGTGTTTCTGGCCGTGATGGTGCTATCGATGTGGGTGGTGATCACCATCGCGTTGTGGACGGCGCGGTTGCTGAACCGGCTGAGGCGGGGGCGGCAGTACATCAACACGTCCGAGTTGTGCGGCGTGCTGCTGCTCGTGTCGGGCCTTGCTGAGGCTGAGCGAGTCGCGGGCTACAGCGATAGCATGGCCGGCTTCCTAATCGGCCTCACCATTCCGCGCGAGGGGCCGACGGTGCGCACCATCGTGGACCGCCTCGCCTACCCCATGCACCAACTCCTCATGCCGCTCTGCTTCGCGGTCATCGGAGCGCGCCTCGACCTTGCCAAGGTCGAGTTCTTCAACGGGTGGCGCCTCGCCCAGGCCATCGTTTTCGCCACGGTGCTGAGCTTGGCGGGGAACGTGATCGGCACCGTGCTAGCGGGCCGCGCGCTGGGCATCGAGGCGGGTGAGGCCGTCGGTCTGGGCTTCCTGCTCAACGTCAAGGGCTACGCCGACGTCCTCGCCATCAACTTCGCCGACAAGATCGGGGTTTGGGGCGAGACGGCGCAGGCCGTGCTCCTCCTTTCGTCCATCCTCAACACGTTCATGGGAGGGCCGGCGTCCGCTGCCATCGTCCGCAAGCAGCGCCGCGCCTTGACATACCAGTCGCGCTGTCTGCAGGACCTCAGGGTGGACCACGAGCTCAGCGTGCTGGTCTGCGTCCACGGCGCGGCCGGGGTCCACTCGATGCTCGCGCTCGCCGCCCTCTCCTGCGGCAGAGCGCCCCTGGCAGTGCACCTCCTCCACCTCGTCGAGCTAGTGGCCTCGAGCAAGTACACCATCACGCACCATCTGTTCCATGTCCGCGACGACGGGTACAGCAGCGACGACGAGGACGACTGGGGCCACGCGCGCGAGATCGAGCAGGTGGCCGCGGCCGTAGCCGCCTTCACATCCGACACCGTGCGGCAGACGAGGGCCATCTCGAGCCTCGCGTCCATGGACGCCGACGTGTGCAACGGCGCGGAGGACGCGCGCGCGTCGCTGGTGGTCGTGCCCTCCCGCAAGGAACTCCGTTACGACAGGCGCATGGTGTGCCGGCGCGAGGGGCGGCACCTTCTGAACCAGCGGATCCTGCAGAGGGCGCCGTGCACGGTGGGGATCCTCCTCGACCGGCGGCGCCTGTTCGGCGAGGAGGTGGACAGGGTGCAGCAGGTGGTGGGCCTGTTCCTCGGCGGGCCGGACGACAGGGAGGCGGTGGCGTACGCAGCGCGGCTGGCAGCGCACCCGTTGGCGAGCGTGACGGTGTGCAGGTTCCTCCCGGCGGCGTCGAGGGGGCGGCCAGTGGTGTTGCAGGTGGAGGATGAGGAGGCGATGGCGGATGAGGAGTTCCTGGCGGACCTGCAGGCGAGGGTGGTCGTAACAGGGCAGGTGTTGTACATGGAGAGGCACCTAAGCGACGGCGCGGAGATGGTGAACGCGCTGAGCTCCATGGCGAGGACCTACTCGCTTGTCATCATGGGTAGAAACCACAGCGGCGCGGGGGCCGAAGCGATGACGAGTGACATGGGAGACGGCGGCGAGGAGTTCCTGGAGCTAGGCCCCGTGGGGGAGGTGCTGGCCTCCGACGACTTCCGGGGCGGTGCCTCCGTGCTGGTGCTGCAGCAGCACAGCATGCACAAGACGAAGACGAGGAAGAAGGAGGAGGAGCAGGAGCAGCCTCCTCAACAGTCAACACCACCTTGCCCATGCTGATCGCGCTGATGCAGAGGTTGACATCCTGGGTCGGGTACTTCTAGTTCTAGGATATAATGCAGAGGTTGATACACAATGTAAACTAGTAATAGGAGAATGCAAAGCGTGTCCCAGACCCCCAGTTTTCTGGTAGTCTAAAATGTGGGAAGTTCATAAACAGAGTTGCTTGCTACAGCCTTAGGCCATTTTTTTTTTTATCTTAGATATGTTGCTCATAATGAATAGTGGCAAGATTATCTTAGTCCAGCCTCCTAATTTTTTCTTCGCCTCAAGTTAGGCGATGGCTGGATTACTTGCATATTTTTTTGAAGGATAATCTGAGGTGAAGTTCGAAAGCTCGCCATAGAGCTCAGGCATAACTCCCTATTCGATACGGGAAGATAACGTGACACAATCCCAATAGGGTTCTCACATGAATATGGTAGCCCGGCCCACAAACGATATTTGATGTTTGTAATCTTGGACTGTATTTGGCAGGCTTTTTGGCAAGGCAAAAAGGAACCAGGGAGATGGATATTGGGGCAGCTAGGAGATGGTGTTTGTTGCTTTTGATGAAAATGGCGCTCTCGGAATGCTTATAGGAGTTTACGATGCAATTTTGTTATATAGTTCTGGTCTGCATCAGCATGGGCATGGTGGTGACATTGCAGAGCAGAACCGAGAACTGCAAGATGGTCAGGGAGAAATCCATGGCACCATCGCTAATTAAATTTTGTGAGACGAAATAATACCACATTTGCGGGAGGTAATGGATTCAGTACAACAGCACAATGTCACCTTGTCCTAGATACATTACTAGAAAAAAAAACAGCCAATTTCAAGCTATAGACATAGACTCGAGAGAGAAAATGGGAAAAATGAAAACTAGCACAAGAGATAGAAAAGGAAAAGATGTGGGCATTCTATGCATATTCTACAAACAGCTCTAACCTGTTGCCCACATCTAAAGGATGACAATGTTCATGAATTTCCTCTTTGCAAAAGCCAACCACCATTTGTTTGGAAAGCCATTCGCTCTGTACGCACAGTTGAGGAGTCTTCCACTTGTTTCCTCCCTTATCTGTTTCAAATAATTTCTCAGCAATTCTGCATTCAAACAGAGAAATAAACCCCATCAATTTAAAATCACATAAACCCCATCAATTTAAAATCACAATTCATGCACCAGGAGTGTTTACTAAGTTAATCAGTATACATTTTAACAAAACATAGTACTCCGACAAAATACTAGGTGACAGCTTATTACTACTATAATACAACAAAAAAATTTATCACTCCTATTACAGCAAGACTAGTTAATTCAATTAAAAGTACATGACACATGCAATTGATGCCTGTGACTCTCTGGCGTTTTATACCTGCTTCCTCCTGAGATTGGGGAAGAGTGAAAAGTCCAGGAAAAGGAAACCCTGGTTCCCCAGGCACTGGAACTTTCTCCAAGCCCAGATTAATGATTGCCTTAGTACCAACAGCCAGTGTTCGGCAGCCTTCCAGTGTTTTCAAGGCAATATTGATGTAAAATGTCAAATAAATCAGTAATTTGTCTGCTGGGCTTTTGACATGAAATTTTTTGAAGAAAACATTGGCTCGAAAGAAAGTTATCACTTCATCAACTATGTCCGCTTTATCTGTAGTATCAACATAAATAAAAATTTCAGCATGTTCTTGTATCGATGAAAGTAAACCATCAAGTGTCTTAAGTGTTATCAGGATACCTGGGTCAGAGGCTGGAGCAGGGCCCTTTATATGAGTTTTTAGTGGAAGCAAAGGACAGCCACAAGCTTTGGTGATCCCATTATCATCCAAAAAACTAGAGTGGTATACCTGCCCACAAGGATCAAATTTGAGCAAAAATTATTATTCTTTCTTAACTGCAGGAGAATCAATATCATCACCTTGGGAAAATCATCAGAACAGGTGAGATGTTGCAGTCATCATCTAAAGCAGTTAAACCCATGAATGGTTTCATTAATAGTGTAACTCCAAGTGAAGTATTTTGATCTCAAATGTTTTATATGCTGGTCTAACTTATTGTCTGTTAGGCTACCTCAGCTGCTTTACGCATAACCATCAATATAACATGAAGGAAATAATCTGGAAGTTGTTTCCTTGAATCGCATTATGAACTTCTAAGCCTATTTTCAATATTTGCGTCCATCACTTGATCACATGTAATTTTGTAGAGTACTGAAAGAAATAGAGACTACAGTCTACAGATAGCATGCAGTCAAGTAGGAAAGCAAGATGGACAAGCAAAAGAATCATTCCATTAGGTTTGGGTTCAGATCAGATTTGAATCAGAGAATGCAGTAAATGTATGCATTGTGAGACAAAAATGAAGTCGTTAATTGGGAAATCCAAGAATCCAACACTCAGACAAGGTATCAGCATATATCTTTGGAAAGTCATGGACATCAATATATTGGCTAAAGGGCAAGTCTTGGGGGATACAGTATATGGAATGCCGCAGTTTGTTTGGCAGCCTTAATGGCAAAAAACCACACTAGCGTTCAAGCTACTGCTTTTATTACCTTCCGACAACCATTTCAAGGTACTTAAATCCTTAAAACTGTTTTTCAGATGACAAGTGTATCAACTGTAAAGATCGATTGAACATTAAACTAGAGATGAAACAATCTCGCGTTCTAGCTTCCAGACGCCACCATGACAGCGTAATTAAAGACAAGCTTGACTTCCATTTCGAAATACCAATAAGGTATATAGCGTTGGCCGCGTTTGGCATGGCTGTTCAACGGAACACCCAACCATCCTTCCATTTTGCAAAATTTGGACTTGACACCTCAGAAAGAAGGCATGAGATCTACTGGATTCGACAGCCAGTCGATAGAGACTTACGTCCCAGAACAAATTGCATTAAGAAAGCTAGGGTTCCTTACCATTTGCACAATACAATCCGGTTGGGTCACCAATCCAATCCAATCGACGAGTCAGCGGGGGCGATGCGGCTGGCTGGCTGCTGTTCCACGGAGGAATCAGCAGAGCGCTGCTGCTCTTCTTCTCCGGTGGTTCGCGGCGGCTACGGCGGACGGATCCGGCGGGACCTCGTCACCTCGGTGCGGGTGCGGTCGGTGGCAACCGACGGAGGCCAGGTGACGAGTCAGCCTGGTGCTGGTGCGGGGCGGCCGACATGGGGTGGGGAGACCTGTCAGTGCTTCAAAATGTGAAAGATGTCTACTGTGACTTCAGTTAATCAATCAAAATGTGAATATTATTTGAACGAAATTAAACATTTGGAAAGAGGTAGAGAGACTAACTTTTAAGGTCTCCTTTGGAACAAAAGAAAAAAAAAATTATTCCTGTATTTTTTTTGGTAAAATTAAACTGATTCTTATAAAATTTCTACGAGATTTCTGCGAAAATTCTGCGTTGCAAAGGAGGCCTAAAGCTATTCTCTTTGTTACGAAATTGTTGTTTTCGACAATTTTAAATATTTAGATATTAGATATACAACTAGAAGTATTTATATTTTTGTACTTAGAGGTGAAAGCTGATACACAAAATAAAATAAAAAAATGCCAAAGACTGCTATCCAACATTCCACCCCAAGGTATGTTTTTCGTTGATCCTACTCCACCACCCAACCTACAGCAATCTGGAGAGATTGGCAGACCACCCATATGGCTGTTACTCCAATTGCTCGATCGTCCTTGTCTTGAGGATGAACTCAATGAGCACGCCGTGCTTTGCTTGCATCGCCATCACGTGTGCCACGGCATCCAGAGGCCGATCCGATCGTCTCACGGAGAGCTGGCATCACATGACTGGAAACGTAATCGAGCACTAGTTGAAGACGCAATTACGTTTAACAAACAAAGATGTAAAAGCGCGATGCCTCAACCTAATCACGCAGGTCACGCGTCGCCGTCACGTCGTGTACATTCTCGCAGCATCTTTTTCAGTGCTGTTCCCGGTGCCGGACACGGAACCCAAGGAAAGAAAAACAGGCCAGGTCGTTTCGCAATCCCGAACGAAACCGCAGCAAGCCGGTCGGAGATTCGTTCTGTTCTCCCGCTTCCGCCCAGCCAACAGGCGTCTTGCCCGGCGACCAAGCAAGCACACAACAGCTCACCTATCCTCCTCACCTATCACCCCCGTCTCCCTCATGCCTTCTTTCTGGGGACCCGCCTGATCAGGACAGGACGCGCGTTGCGTGCGAGCCGCCGAGCAATGTCGTCGTCGTCGTCGTCACCGCCGGTGACGTCGCTCCTGGACCTCCTGACCCTCTCTCCTCCTCGTCACGAGCACCCGCCGCCGTCGCCACATGGCGCGGTGCAGGCGGTGCCGAGGGACGTGTCCGACGGGCTCCTCGGCAAGTTCCGGGACGCCGGCGAGTTCGGCTTCGACTACGGCGCGAGCGGCATCTGGTCGCCGCCGCCCGTGCTGCGGCCTGAGGCGCTCGCGGTGTCGCAGGGTGGGCGCCGGAGGAAGGTTGGCACGGTAAACTCTGTCCTCGTCTCTGAAGGGAGTTGCCCGGACGTTGAAGATGATGCTCTGTTCCTCCGTCGATCCTGACTGTTCGTTGATTTCTGACGCAGAAGGTCTTCTGCTGTTGGTGATCGACATGGAGGTGAAGCATCGGTAAGTTGGGTAGGTGGACTCGGCTCTTGTGGCTTAGGGAGGGGGCTGTTCTTGTGATCATGGAAATTATATGCTTACTTTGCTAAAAAAAATTGCTTTTTATACCTTTCCTAAGAGACAGTGACGGAGCGTGAGCGAAAGCAAAGAGGGGGCCAATTGTGATGCTATTCCTATAAACCATAATTTATAATGTATTTAAGATCAATTTCATTTATATTTTAATAATAAAAGCAAATAAAATAAGATTTTATTTCCCTTCTACAAGCAAAAAATCACAGTAAGTAGTCAAACACTAAACAAACTAATAAATTTAAAGTTAAATAATCAAATTATACTGTATACTTAAAGACAATTTTCAATGGGCAAGAGGGGTCAGGACCCAGGATGGTCTCCTGTGGCTCCGCCCCTGCTAAGAGAGAAAATATATAGCTACTCTTTGCTGAGGAAATGTAAAGATAGTAGGACTACTCATTGCAGATGTGCTATTGTGTTCAATGGTCACTGCTTTGCAAGTCCGCTCAAATTCTGAAGAGTAAAATTACATCAGTGAACAATTGTAACCTCCACTATCTGTCTTCATGATCTCTGTGCAAGTTGCAGAATATCATACCGTGAAGAAATGTTATAATCCGAAAGAGAATTACAAATAAAGAGATTTCAATTGAGTCGCAAAAGCTCGAGTAATCATCTGATTATCTCTCTGCTACGATGGTGACGATGGGCGCTTTGCTGGAACGTGCGTGGTCTGTGGAGACTCTTGCACTGAGGAAATGCACCTGAATTCTGATTCGTTCAGGGCTTCAGGCCAAGAAGCCAGCGGTGAGTCCTCCATACGGTCCAAGATATAAAAAACAGTCAATTTGCCACCTCATGCGGATCTCAGACAAGATGTAACGGCAGCAAGAGTACATGGACAAAACAGACGAGGAAAAAATCAAAAATTAAATAAGGTCCCACCGAGATTTGAACTCGGGTTACTGGATTCAGAGTCCAATGTCCTAACCGCTAGACCATGGGACCATATGATGCTCGATAAAAGATAATTTTTCTTTTATTACTGATAGTTCTGCCGGCTCCGGCAGGATCACCACTGCAGCCGCCAAGGCTCTGTTCCTCAAGAGAAACTGAAGGCAGTCTCGAGTGCCCAACTGCCAAGAGGTCCCTCGCGTTGGCTATCATGCATCCCTGCCGCGTAGCTCATGTGCTAACTGCTGGGAGTCTAATAGACCAAGAATTCTGCTTGTAGCAGTCGAACAAAACATAATGGTTTTGTGTTTTGCTTCCTTTTCCTTTTTTCGCTTCAGTTTGCTTTGTACTTTGTTCGGTAACTTTTAATAAATTCCTTTAGGGGTTCGCACCTCCAGTTCTTTCAAAAAAAAAAAACAAAAAAAAAAAACAAAACATAATGGTGAAGCCTGAAGATGATGATGTTCTGCTATTTCTAACCGTTTATTGTGCACGGCGACAGAACTGCAACAGATCATGCAAATATGCTATCATCTGCCAGTGTAAAGAAAAAAAAAGAAATGCAAAAAGAAAAACTTTGCATTTCTAGATTCTCATGACTCGGTGTGACTTTGCAAAATGGTGTACCTATGTACATTAACTATAGTGTCCAGTCAAAAGAAAAGAAGAAAATAATAACCATTAAAAATGAAACAGAAGTATGATTTGTTCCATGCTAGTTTCAGATTCTACATCTACATCAACAGATGTCAGAAGTTCTATGCAACTTCGGTTATCTTCATATGTCTGCATAGTAAAAAATGATGCAAATTTCGGAGGATATATATAGTTCACTGCTTGCTCACTGTACATCACATATTGGAAGCACTTTCAGAGGATACAGTTCGCAGGATGCGCATTTCACATTTACAAAGCACTTATTTCAGTTTTTCATAAAGGGTCGCACCTCTGATATTACAGCAAATATTATCAAATACTGCAGCTATTGACACTATACAATATGGAGCTGTAAGTATCACAGGATTAGGGTGAACTGCTATCTTGTGAAAATTATATTGTCCGGAGCTGGAACTATAAAACAAAGCATGTAGCCTCAAATATCTTCCAAGTGGTCAGGTTAAAACTTAAAAGACTGAAAAATTACCATGTCGTTATTAACAAAACAGTTGGCATTCTTCATTCAACATACTTCATACTGGAACAGGTGTCGATTCTAGCGCCTCTTTACCCGTGATACCTTCCTTAAGCTCTTTGAAGTACACTTCGTAGTCCTTCTCAGGAGGGGGATTCGAAGGATCAATTACATATGGTTCACTAAATGGAACAGTGCTTTTGACCTGATCATAGGAATTGTAGCTATTAGCTTCTTTCTCATAGACGACATGACAATAAGTTCTGGCTCAATTCTCTAAAGAAGTACTAGAGATTTAACCTCGAAAGTTTTCCCCACTGCATTCGGGCTTGACATAGCTGCTACACATATGCGTGCAACTTCTTCCCTTGATATCTTCCCCTGTGATGTAGCAAGAATTTTGGTAAATTGATCAAGGGGAAATTAGAAGAGTTCACTGGGATTCCATGATGACAATAACTCTTGTACATACTGTTATGTTGTCCCCCTGGTCGAATATGAGATCGGCGCCAGCTGGTTCCTCAGTTAATGCACATGGTCGCACAATAGTGTATGGAATGCCACTTTCCCGAATTAAATCCTCCCCCTGACAGATTCACATCACACGTTATATGTGTTTCAAGGCAACCAACGTGATAGAGATCCTATGCAACATGTGCGGCATAGATAATTGATAAACAGATTTACATACATATGCTTTTACTACTTCATTTGAAAGTAAAGAAACTATTTAACTGTGACGTTTCCAGAAAATAAAAAGGCACTGAAATTTTATAAATTGTGAGTTTAAGACCATGACCACACCTTCAACTTATATGTTAAAATGAAGCCAAGCTCTTTGTTCATACGGACAGCAGGTGGTTGTTTGCTTAAATCTAGACCCGGTCTTTCAGGTCTTGTAACTCCGGCAGAACTCACATGAACGAATCTGAGCATAGAAGACAAAAAGTTCGATTAATCCAGAAGAGTTCCAAAAAGAATCTCAAATCAAAGTGGCTATATTTATTCTGCTGTACTGATGTCATTTCATATAACTGTAGATAGACAAACCTTGGAGTGATTGGCTCATTTATGTATGCTCTAATACTTGAAAAGGGGAGTTCAAATGGACCTTCAGTAAAGGTTGGGTTGAGTTTTCCATCATACTCAAACTTGCTAAACATAAGCTACAAAATAACATAAATGTTAGATATCTGTTTAGTTGTTCCTCAAAAGTTTAGAAAAGAAACAATATATATACCTGTAGCGAAGTGATATTGCTTGCATTAAATGGTGGAGCATCAGTCATAGTACGAGCACGGAACACCGGTCTCAGGGAAGAGAAAGGTATCTTAACCTGATCCAGACATAGAAACATAGCTATAATTTACTGGAACAAACAATAAAGATAATGACAAATGATATAGCATACACTTTGCCATTCCCCCTTAGTAGTGTCAAAGCTTGCTGTATAGCCAACAGTATCCCATTCAGAGCTAGTTCGAATAATGAGTTTATACCGTCGCCCGTCGCCTTTCACTCGTAATTCAATACCGTCATATGCTGACAGGTCTTCTGGCATGGTAAAATTCTGCAATATAATAAATTCTTATACTGCCAGAAAGCTTTTCACTTTTTCACTTTTTGTATCAAACAATATGGGACATAACAGATTTTTTTATCAGAATATATGGAAGTAGTTACCTTTGTCCTTATACTAGTAAACCCACCGTTATTTGAAGTAGAAACAGTACCTACACCGAGGGCAATGCACACATCAGGTGTCAGTCAGAGAGAAACTCCTAGAAAATCTGACAGTTCATATAGATGATTTGAAGCAATACAAATAAAAATACCTTTGAACAATCCAGTTGGTCCACCAGTTTCACTTCCAGTTGGTAGGATTTGAAAGGCACTTTCACTAACACCACCCATTACGACGTCATCAAGTGCCCCCCACACAATCTTTCCAGACACGTTGCCTGCATAACGATGAAAATGTTTCTTAAAATTTTTAGGCCTTTATAGAAAAAAATGCTTACTAGTATTACGCATTTTGGTGATTGTGAAATAATCAGTGACACACAAAATATGTTACCTTTGAACCCAAATAGCAGTTTTCCTTCACTCAGTCCAACACTGTTCTTTATGGCATTAATCAGGTTTTGCATTCCGATGTACTCTACCAGTTCAGGTGAAGGTCCCTTGATCTGATTGAAGAAACATATGTAGTGAATTTAGGGGTCTCATAAACAAAAGTTGTTAGGAGAACCAAGAACTACTTATTTTACATCAGGAAAGGTTTCCATATGCTACCTCTGGCTCAAAAAACTTGATGCCCTGAAATGAATATGATACTGAAGTGTCACGCCATTGTAGCTAGAATAGTAAAATGCATAAAACTTTCACTTCTGAGAGTACTGGCCGTATGACATACTTGTTTGTACTTCTGCCTGTCTGGCGTATCACCTTCCTTTGGCCCTACTATGACAGAAACTGCATTGATTACTTTCTTGACCCCTTTAAAGAGCTTAGGGTCAAGTGTATTCTCTTTCGTAACATCTCCTATGATCTGAAAAAAGCAGTAAGCCAAATATGTTTGGCATGATTCTTGTCATGATAGGAGTAGTATTTATCATGATATCAATGGAAGTATAAAGAACAGGCAGTAAGATCATAATATACATCAGATGTTAGCGCATCACTACACTTTCATATGTAACCTCGAAGTAGAAAACAATGTCAGGAAAAGAATTCTCTTAATACCTTAAAAGAATACAGACATCCGTTGTTTCCTTTTCTATCGAAGAACATATTTAAAACATATAATAGTGGTGTCCATGCCAGGTAATATAACTGCTGAATGCCGATTAGGATCAAGTAATGTAAATAGGTGGCTAATCATGTGTGCCCCTATGATAATTCAAGTTTTTGTTTGGCTGCATCAAAGAATGTGTAGAGTAGTAGTTGATTGTAATTAAATCGCATACTAGCAATGAACCAAAATGCAACAAAAAGATAGGTGACCTACCAAGTCTACATCTGGCCCCAACATGCTCCTTGCCTTCTCTTCATTTCTAACCTGAAAGGAAAAATAATATGGAATAAATATGTCACTAATACTAGAGAAATGTCATTAACATATGGAAATGATGAAACCAAAATGAGCGTGGTTGGCAGTCGAATACCAATACTCGAACAGGTTGTAAGCCCTTTTTGCGCAGAATATCGACCACCCGTCTTCCAACACCACCGGTAGCTCCAGTGACAAGCACCACATCAGATGTTTCCATTTTCTTTGGATCTTCACTAGATGCAGGGCTTGCGATACTGCTGATGATTGATTCTACGATCTACAAATCAAGACAAAATGCATCAGCAGATCGCACCTCAAACTGTAAAAGATAAGAAAACGCAAGCCAGTGGGAAAGAGAAACACCTTGAGAGGGTTTGGAGGCCCGTTGAAGAAGAACAAAGTCTTGACGAATCTGCCGACGTCCCACGATTGCTTTCCAGCAAAAGCTATTACCTCTCGTCGCGAAAAACTGTTCGCTGGTCCGTATTTGACCCGCGGAAACTGCTTCGGACTGAGAAAAGGCACTTTCTGATTTGTTCTTGTAGAGCAGCTAGCTGCGAGTCCTCCCTAATAACAAAAAAAAATTTGACAATTTATTTAATCCGCTTGCGATGGAACAAGTGATTCTACGGTTTAGCCATCTTCCTCTAACGGGAGACCATCGGCTTGTACATCTCATGAGATTCAGGTGAACTCCTTGCAGTTATTGCGGCAAGAGAGATGAATCAAAATCCCTTGCTCTCCCGGTGACCGCGGTTTAGGGAGTATACTACCGGAGGCGAAGAAAGAAGCGAATTTGGACGGTTTCCGCAGAGGCGAGGGGGAATGGAGAGCAGGAGCGCGCTCACCCGCGGGTTGGCGAGCACCACCGGAGGCGAAGACGTGACGCCGACGCCGCAGAAGCTACAGCTCATCTTCTTTCTCCCTTTCCGGACGAGACGGCTGCGGTGGGACGGGGCTCACTCAACACGACATATTGCGCCAATTTCACACTCGTTCAGCACTCAGCAGACACAGCACCAAGCGCCACGACGAGGAGGCAGGACGCTGCGGGAGAGCGGCAGAAGGAAATCAGAGAAGGCGCAGCGGCGGGCAGCCACACAAATTCCTGTGGCCTGGCGCGGGTGCCCGGTGCGCGCACGACACGGGCACGCCTCCGCAGCTACCTCCTGCGGCGGACGATCTTTCCAGTTGTACGTTACGATTCGTGCGCCGTCGGCGGCATTGGTTTGGTGCCCTGGGTTAGCGCCGCGCGCTCGCGTTCCCAGACACTCCCAACAAAGGCCATATCCATTAGCCATGCGCCCCCGCACAGTCGCCCACAATGGCGACTCCTCCCGGTGGATGCACGCGTGGCACTCAGATCGGGCATGAGAGGCCAGATGGATAGCTCCATCTCTTCACCGGTGGCGGCAGGGGCAGCCGGCACCTGTTCGACGAAATGCATGGCCAGTCACCCCGAGGTTTTTCTTGTCCGACGGCGGCACTTTGTGCTCTTTTGGTAAGATTTCCGTTCTAGCCTTACACGTTGTTTAGCGGCACCGTCAAGGTGATGAATCCTCGCTAGCGTCACGTGTTGAGGTTCAGTGGGGAATTAGTGAATTACGTACATTGGGCGCTTTGCTGACTGACCAAGAGGATTCATCACCTTGATGATGTTTTTGTGCTGGCAAATTGCAATGCACATTAGCATTTATGGGAAAAGTGGTATGATTATTCATGACTAAATCATTCATTTCCTTATGTGATGGATGTTCCTGGATATCTTACTGTCACAGTTATAACCACATAGCTCTTCTTTATGTTTGCTTGATGGATGTTTCTGTTCCTCATCACCTTTTACAAATAGAGACAATAACCTGGGAATTTGTTGTCTTTTTTTTTTGCTGCTAGAGAATTTTGCGACCTGTAAAAAAACATCCTCCAGACAAACGATAACATGCAAATTTGAAAGTGCATTCGATTCGTGATCAGTTTGCAAGCACACGGTAACTGCTTGTATTGCTCAATTGGCACAAACTATAGTAGACAAATCACCACCATTTCAATTACAAAAAGGTGCAGAGCTATATACATGAGAAGTAACAGAAAGATTTTTGGATTCCTTAATCGATATAAGTAAATAAGTGAAGAGAAAAATGGTTGGAATCAAATCAGATCTTGTCTCCCTATGCTATTTTGGGGACTGTGAATTACTAAAACTTCATATTTTATTCACACAAGAAACAAATTTACAAAAGCACTCACTGCACAGGATAGTAATGACTAAACTGCAAGGGTTTTCTTTTCCTACTTTCTCTAAAGCTTATCATCTTGCTGACAGGGGCACAGGTGACACAGGGGATGGAGCATCAAAAATATCATCATGACCAGAAGTGCTTTCTGTGTCCATAGAACCTTCTAAGACCTTCACAACCTGTGACATGGCTGGTCGTTTACTGCAATCACGCTGCAAGCACCAGACAGCAAGCTTGATTACCTCTATCATTTCCGATCCATGTAATTTGACATCTTCATCCTGACTGCTCATTATATCCAGAGCTTGTCCAACCTTTATTTTCTCTTGCAGAACATTAATTAGATTATTGCTCCCTTCAGGCTGATTGTTGTCCAGGTTTTTCCTTCCGCTCACTATTTCCAGCACAACAACACCAAAACTGTAAATATCAGCCTTTTCAGTAATTGCTGATGACAGCCACTCCGGTGCAAGGTAACCCCTTGTCCCTCTGATTTTGGTCATCACATGACTTTGATCCCTATCAATCAGCTTTGCTAAACCGAAGTCAGAGATCTTTGCATTGAAATTTTCATCAAGGAGGATATTCCCAGGCTTTATATCAAGGTGAGCGATCTTCTGGCGGCATTCTTCATGAAGATAAGCCAAGCCCTTTGCAATATCTAGAATAATCTTGTGCCGAGTTGCCCAACTGAGTGAAGACCTTTGGTTTTTTTTGAATATCCATTTATCTAAAGACCCATTGCCCATATGCTCATACACTAGAAGCCTATGGAATTTGTCAGAGCAGTATCCAATCAGCCGAACAAGATTGATATGATGGATGCTACCAATGGTGATGACTTCTGCCATGAATTCTTCCTTCCCGTGGCCTATATCACGCAAGCACTTCACGGCAATTTTTACATTTCCTAGTTTTCCCTCATACACTGGGCCGAATCCTCCTTGTCCCAGCTTCTTGCTGAAGTTATTGGTTGCTTCTCGAAGCTGTTTGTAGGAGAAGCGTGTAGGGATGCCAGCCACTCCTTTAAATGGATCGTCCTCTTCCCTTCTCTTTGCTATTTTTCTTCTGATGATGAGGATGACTATGCATATGATTGCCACCAGAATAGGAGCACCAACATGGTAGACTGTTGGATTTATTTTCTTACTTGATGGTGATGGTAAAATCTGCACCTTGACATATGCAGATAAATTATATCCTACCACTTCTGGCTGATAATTCATAAGTGAGAAAATCTTTGGCATCAGATAGCAGGAACCATTAGAAACATTTTGATACCGGAAAAAGACCGCCTTGCATGAACAGGCCTTCAAGCATGCCTCCTTGCAACTTTCTTCATCTGTAGTCCAGTTGTATGTAAAACTGAAGTAAGTGACATTTGGAAGGGGCAGAAGCTGATGGTATTCGATCAAGTCGCAGGACAATGGAGTTGCTAGGGAGCATCCAAGGTTAGGTTGCCGGTCATCCAACTGATGGAAGAGGTCATCATCAGAATTTCCACTTGGGCAACTACATTGTCCTTGTGAACAAATTCCATACTGACCACAAACTGTTGGATATGCACATTCATCAGGATATACATGCAACACATCAGCCAGAGCTTTCCATGAATTACCAGTCCATCCATAAACTCTCAAGTGCCCATCATCCTCAAGGCTCATGAGTTGTGCTGAAGATGGATAAGGCAGAGAGATATCGAATAACTTGATATCTGTATTGTTGAAGCTAAGAAATGCTGAGAGGCTCCCATGTAAGAAGGACATATAAGTTGTGCAGTTTTTCACTTTGCCACATGATATGTTCATCTTTGATCGAACTATTGCCTCGGTAATATTAAAAGTTTCCTGATAATATAATTGTGGAGGATCTGCATCGATGAAAGCATACATGCCATTGTTGAGGACAGTGAGGTAGAATTGACCTTGAGTCCTGTTTGTAACCAATGAAGTGGATGTAAGCCTCTTCCCTTGCTTCAGTGACTGCCCACTAAGAAGTGTATCAGTTGGGTACTCAAATGATTCCCATACCGTCTTCCCCATCACATTAAAGAGGATCAGATTCCCTGTCTCTGCAAGATTCATGCCAACCACTTGGCTGCCTGATGTGTTAGTGGACCAGACATGTGAACCATCAAAGTCTCGGAGTATGAGATTGCCATCCTTGGTGAATTCCATTGATGCATTCTCCTTCACTGGATGGAGCCTGTTGGCTGTCCACACAACCCTGGGTCCGGCCATGGCATTGGAGGCAGTGTTGTTTGAATCTCCAATGGAGATAAAGAACACTGCAAAATGGAAGACATTGCACGGAGCATTGCAGATGAAGCCGCAGCCAAAGGACGGACCAAACCCAGCAGGGTTCTGCCTGACAAGAATGGCTCTGATCATGGTACCATCGTTGTGGGTTGCACTGTAAGGGATAGTAGCATTGTTGTTGGTCCATAGAGAAGGAAGGTTGGCAATGGGGCTAGGGTAATCAATGGACCATGCTTGGGTGGAGGGAATCGATAGCATGAAGAAGAGGAGCAAGCTTTCGAACCTAGGCATGGCTAGTTTCTGAGTTCTTGACATGGACATCTCTGTGATCTTTTAGTCTGGAAACTGGAACTTCTGACGGGTGACCTTAGAGATAGAGGGAGAGACGAGGAGTGCAGAGCTTCTCTGGAGGGAAACTTCAGGAAAGACAGGTGCCCGCGTTAAAGAATTGCATAGTTGAAGGAGTGGGAACTTAGTGGTATGCAAGTCATGTTAAGCAAATAGTATAGACTACTCTGGAAACAAAATTTTCATGGCTGCTGACATCAGAATCTGACGACGTAGTTCACGGCATGTCTTGTCGGTCACTGAGGTTTTAGCAGTTAATCATGGCTTTTAGTACCTGCAAACTGAAACGCCCTCGGAGCTTACTACCAGCTGGGCACTGAGGCGCTACTGGACACTGGGGTCCAGGAATCATCTATGCTTGGATTAGATAGTTTACACTTAATCCCGGGTATTGGCGGTTGTCATGCTGAGCACCATCCCTCATCGAACCAATTAGTCATGTCGTGCACTCCTGACCTTCAACTTCCTCACCGACGTGACTAGATTTTTTGTGCCCATGCTTGTCATCCTGCCGAACGTTGAGCTATTTAATCTTTTTTTATTAAAGGAAGATGTTGACCAATTCTATGACTATGAGTTTACAACGTATTTTATGAATCTATTTTATAATCTCAAAAAGATCATAATAATCTAGTAGTTTCTGTATATTTAAAAAAAACCTAGGTCAGAATAGACCTACCACAAGCAACATCATATGGTCATGTTACCTGGGCCTGTCCAGAATTTCGCCTAATGCAGACCAATGGATTTCTTTTTCGTTTCGTGTGACTTGATTACTTCCTATGGAAAAGAAGTCTTTTCATTGAACTTCGACCAGAGAGCTCGTATTGCCCATTTGATGGCTGGAGCCTGGAGGATTGTTCGAATTAGCCGGAAAATATGGATTGATATTTTTCTGCTATGATTCTCCATGAGAACTGAGCGACTCGGGTGGTCATTTCCCCTTCATACTGGATCGGTGACGGCGTAACAGTAGTGTCCGGGCCACGCGTTTCTTTTCTTCTCCATGGGAACATGTGAAGTTGCGACCCTCTTAATTGAATTTTTGTTGGCAGTTCGTCTGAATATCTCCTGCAATCAAACTGAAAAGAACGTTGTGGCGTCGACGAAGACTGATGCTCCAGCGGAGACAGTCTAGCTTTCGGTATGAAACGGAAGCGTAAACATCTAGGATCACATATTCTTCGAAACACCGTCTTCTTTCCGTGTGTGTTGCAAGTTCAGCCATCCCATAGCTCCCGTTTGCGCAGGGTCGGTGGCACTGCTTGTACCATGGCCGTGACTTATTGCGATAATATCCTCTCCTCTCCCAATTCACTTCACTTCCTGGGGGCGATTTCAACACAATCCGAATCGCGGTTTTGAGCCTCGCTAGTCAGTTACCTGAACCAGCACTCATCGAATACGTGTCATGCAGTTGAGTTCCACGGCCGAGCCGCTCCAGCAAATCACGTCAGCTTCGAAGAAGAACCACCACACGCTTGATACGATTTCGTCCGTCGAAAACAAGTCCAGCTCGCAGCTCAACAGGAACAATCGACTGGAGAAGAGAACCTTGACCTCGTGGCGTCCACAGATGATCAAGGTGTGGACAAGTCTGATGAGGTTCTGGACTTCTGGACCTGCCTGCCTCCTTGAAATTACGACGCGTCGAGTCGAGGAGTTGCGTGGCGTGAAAATAGTCCAGGGTTCCATCACGAAAAATAATAACAAAAAGAGATGATCCAGGGCAGAAAGTTGAAGCCTTGAAAAGGTTACGCGCGTTCCTTTGGAAATGAGGCAATAATTTCTAGCAGGAGGCTGGTCTCGAAGGACTGACTACTCATGGAAAAAAAAAAAGACTAGAGGGACCGATATGTAGGCCACTCGACGAAAACTGTAAGAAAATTGTAATTATCTTGTAGTGTATTAGAATGATGGATCAAACGGCCGCAAATTCCTGAATTTTGATAAGATTCGCTGGGCCTGCAATGGCTCCAGTTACCAGCTACTACAGGTCAGTTGCCTCTGAATATCTTTCTCCATACGGTTAGGCTGTCAGCCTGCCAAGCGAAACACAAGAGTCCAGGCACGTATTGGCGTCCAGAACGCTCCAACGGAACAGAACATGAGCGTACGCAACTTAGCGCAGAGCCATTCTTGCTGGAATAAAGCTTTTCGTTCCGCAAAACCCTGGTCTCCAACGGAAAATCATCAGATATTCTTTCCCAGGGACCAGGGCCTCGGTCGAGAACCAAAATACTCGACGACATGACAGGCGATTCGCCCAGATCAGGATGTTCCTCCGAAACAAGCCTGCGATCTTCATTCACACCCTGATTTGATCCACTGGTCCGGTTGTTGCGACATGCGAACAGGCAAGTATCTCCATCACCAGGGACACGCAATATTCCACACGGTTTCACCTGGAGCATACTCTCATTTTGCTTATCTGGAGCAGTTCTGGTTGGAGGCGGCTCATGTTCCGTGGATTCCTGGCAAGCACTCTCTCCGTTGGTATGTTAGTGTTGCTTCCCCAGGTTATCTTTTTACGAATCTATTTCAGTCTTAAAGGGGAAGGGTGTCATTTCCAAGTTAGGCCGAAGGCAGCAAATGGAATTCACTCATCTTAAACGGATAAGAGTATAAGATCTTCAGCTTTCATGCTCAGCTTTTCTGATCTTCAATTGATCAAATATTTTTACTCACTTCATATTTACAGTAATCCTACAGTATTTTCGGTAGCAGTAGGAGATTCTGATTCTGATCAGAGCTCCTTTGCCAAACAAAAAAAGGTTCTTCGGTCAAAAATTATCCCAAGGATTCAAGAGCTTTTGAGGGATATTGGCACTTGCACTCTCAACTATGCTAGGCCTGGCAACTGTATTTTTCCACCACATCAATGGCAACACAAGAATGTTATCAAGTTGCATTTTTGCAGCGACTCATTTTCAGTTCTATTACAAGTCCAGTGAAATGATATATCATTTCCTTCCCCATGTTGCCTTGGAGTAAACCACCAATACGATAACAGTTTACAGCAAGTAGAATACATACTTGGTGTTCCTAAATTTAAGCCAACAAAAAAATAATTTCCAAGCTTGCCAAGGAAACATAAAGCGGGAATTCTACTTGTAAATCTATATATCTGCACAGTTATTCACAACCACACACATGCACATTTGAAAGTATTTGATTCCTTTGAATTAAATTTGTATACCTTCATATGACCATGAAATGAAAGAATTACAGACAAAACCTTTTCCATCTAGGGCACAGGTACTGAAATTGACATGGGGTTTGGCAACTCCCCGCTGCCGAAGCTCGCAGCCCTCCTCAATGTTGTGTTGCCTACCAATGAATGATCAACCGCTGTTAATGTACTCCCTAGTGCCATGGCTGATGGCATTTGGCTTCTCTGGCACATCTTGACAATCAAGCTTGCTTTCTTCTTGGCACGCTTAGTTCCAGTTAGCGTTATGTTCTGTATTACTGTGTTCAACCCTGGTATCCTTGCCACTCTCTGCGCTAATGTTGAGCCACCTCGACGACATATCTCGTATAGTGCTGACACTGCATTCTCCTTTCCCTTTGGAGTTCCCCGTCTCATTAGTCCGACAAGGCTGGTTATCACTGTTTCAGAGCTCCCAACAAGATGCACGATAGAAGGCTGCTTCATCAGCAGCGCCAGAGCACCAGCAGCTTCCTCTGATACGGTGTCATTCCTCAGTGACTCGATTAGAGCTACAACTGCAGATGACTCAAGCATCCGACCTGAGCTTTCTGGATGTGTTGAGAGGTTGAAAAGTGCCATCACTGCATCTTTCTTCCCCCTGGACGTCCCTTTGGTCAGCATAGAGGCAAGCTCTTCCACAGCTCCTGGCTCATTCATGATCATCTTCTTATAATCATGGACAACTGATAGACTAAACAGTGTTGCAGCAGCATTCTCCCTGGCCTCAGTAGTCCACCCATTCTTCAAAACACTGACGACGAGCTGCAGACAACCCTCTTGTTCCATGATCCGTGTTTTGTTCGGCTCATAGATCGATAGGTTGAGCAGCGCTGTCACTGCATTCTCCTGTGCCATCCAATCTGACGACAACAGCAACCTGCAGAGCAATGGGATTGCACCCAACTCAGCGATGAATGCCCGGTTTGGCTTCCCAGCCTTCGCTAGCAACCGGATTTCCCTAGCTGCCACCGGCTTTGTGCCATCTGACCCCTCCACTAGCATCCGGACCAAAATCCTGGCTGTGGCCTTGTTAGCCTCAATTGCTGCTTTGCTGCTGCAAGATGCAGCTACACACTGGATCATCCCCTCGTTGCCTTCCAGTGAATCATACTGGAATCCATGCACACCGCACCACTGTGAAATCAAGCTGCGGAGAGCACGATTGGGCACCAACCTATTGTCAGCAAGTGCCTGCCCGGAGTTGGGGCAGGAGGAATGCCCCTCCTCGATCCACTGTACGATCGATGGCCGGTCGTAAGTCTGCCCAGTAGACACGACGACAGGGTCGCGCATCAAATCCAAAGAAATTGGGCAGGAAAACTCCTTGGGTATGGAGAAGGAGCTGTCGTCGCTGCAGCCCCAGGAGAGCAGCCGCTGCCTGTTGCCTGCTGACGGCCAAATACGCGAAGCCTTTTTGTTACCAGGGTCAAACAGGGAGAATAGGGAGTACCGCAGCAAGGCGACTACGCCACCGACGAGCAGGAGGTCGGTGTCCTCTTCTTGGCTCAAGATTTGGTCCTCCAGGTAATCGATTTCGGCGCGACAAGAAGCGGCGTCAGAGATGCCGATGCGGGTGAGGAGGGATTGGAGCTTAGAAGTGTCTGGCGGCTGGCCGAGTTCGAACTGGCGGAGGGCAGCGAGGAGGTCGTCCCGGAGAGCGACCTCCGCTGTGTCGTGATACAGGCTCGGCTCGCGGCGGCGGCAGCAGGCGCGCAGGAAGTCAAGATGCTCCGCCGCGTCCCGCGAAAGACCAAGCGAGGCGGCGGGGAGCACGTCGAGAACGACGGCGAGCTCAGCGTCGAGGTCGCGGAAGGAGCCGGCGAGACAGGTCGCCCGGAGCAGCGCCCACGCGCGGCCGGCAGAGGCGATGTAGGAGACGAGCAAGTCGGCGCGGAAGAGCACGACGTAGAGCTCTCGGAGGCAGAGCCCGGCGGCGTCGGCGAAAGCGACCTCGCGCTCCTCGTCAACGACGAGGAGCATCGAGTCGAGGAACGCGGCGAGCAGCGCGAGCCTCCGCATGAGCGCGTCGACGTTCCAGCGCTGCGACGGCGGGCGCGGAGCCG
>BCLG01000279.1:49866-61625 GCA_001602295.1 Zoysia matrella | reverse complement strand
AAGTATAAAACCTAGGATATATTGAGAATATGGTCTCAAAACCTAGTGTTTTGTGCAATTCCCTCTAATATTTTTGAAGTTCACATGTCAATATTGTTTCTTACTCCTTCCATTCCAATATAAATTTATTTTTAGTTTTTGTTAACTATATTTTGACCAATCATTTCTATAAACTCAGTTAAATTTATAAATCTAATATTTATATTTTTAAATTCATAAAAATACTTTTATAATATATATATAATTTATTTATAAAAAATAATTAAATTTATCAAAATTAATAATCAAAATTGTATTTAACAAAATTTAAAAATAAACTTTTATTGGAACGCAGAGTAGGTATAATTGGATCCAGAACTAGATGATAGGAGTAATTAAAAAAATGAATAGAGTGGGTAAAAACAACTTGCGCCGGGATGCGTGCCATGGTTTGGGGCTCGCAAGAGTCGTGCCGTCGCCGCAGCAGCGGCGCAGAGGAAGAAAGTCAACTTCTGCAAACTGCCACCGCCCACCGCAGGGGAGAGAGAGTGAGAGAGGGCCATGGTGTGTCAGCCGTCCGCCGTCGCATACCTCATCAGCGCACATCGCCGGACCACAGTCTTTCCTGTACCGGATCCCGTGCCGTGGGATGAGGTCATGTTGCAAGAACGGAGAGGCAGAACTCGACAATTTCGCTCTGGTTTCATCTGCGACCGTGCTGTGCGTGTTCGGCATCTGTGGCCCTCCCAAAGGGCACGTCGGCACGAGCAGATATCCAGGCTGCTGGAGCAAAACTTCAAACATTTCGTGGCCGTACCAGAGCAGCCGTGGTCCAGCGAAATTCAATCGGCGTTTCAAAGTTTCAATCAATTGATCGGTTTCCTTTGACCTCCAGAGGGAGCCCGCGTGCCGGCGTCAATGTTCAAACGTCGAGAGGTAAGGTATAGAACAGGAGTTTTGATTTGATTACGCATCTTTTAGAAAATGGGGGCGGGTTTGATTAGGCATTCAGACTTTCTTACGGAGTGATGACAAGCGGCTAACGTTTGGATAGCGACGAACATCGCGGCACCTGACGAACGAGGAGCCATCGCGGCGGCGAGTCCTCTCGAGTCTCGACCCGGTGCTGGCAGGGGTAGACGGGGTCTTTTTTTCTGGCCGGGTTCCCGATTTCCATGCCCCGGTGCGCAATCGTTACTGGGATGGGGATGATGGATGCCTGCGAGGCTGCGACTGCGAAGACGGCGGCGCATGTGCGTTCCACGGTCACCAACCAACCCGCTTGACTTATCGCGTGATTTCATCGATCCAGCATGTTCCCGAGAATATGTATATCAGCAGCTTAATTTGAACCCAGATTTGTAGTCTAGTCGCTAATTCGTATAAATAAATTGCTTTGAAGTACATTTAATCGATTCGATGCTAAGCAAAATTTCGGTACAGGGAAGAACGCTTGAATGCATATTGAGGCTCTTCTTCTCTTCAATCAAAAAGAAGAAAAAAGGAGACCACGAGACGTGCACACCAACATCATCCGGATGCGGCCTCCTTATCTGTACAGTTCCATCCACCGCAGTCCACGGCGCGCCCCAGGACCACCTCACGTTTCGGAAGAATGGCGTCCAGCTAGCTACTCGACGACCACCGGTCTACCACTACTACCACCAACGTTCTGGCCATGATGCAATTTGCGATGCTACTACCACATCGTTGGTCATGTTTGTGGACCTCAAACTCTTCCTCGTCATCGGAGTCCTCTAAAAGGAGCTAGTTATAGCCTTGCTTTGCCGTTCGATCCATCACATGCGATGCAACCAGAGTTAGGCAGGCATGCCGGACTTGGGAGAACGTAGAACAGAGACTACACATAGGCGCTTCTTTCCGCATCGTCAGGGTTTGTGTAGTACTATAGTAGCAGCCAGCCACACACAGGTTTACAGCTTTCGCAGAACTGGACCGGACCGGACCGAGACTTAGCTTTCAGGGACAGCAAGATGGCAGCACGGCACCTGGGACTGGACACGCCGAACCTGTTACTCCATCAGTTTCCAAGCACGCACCGCTAATTCTTCAGCTCGAGCGGTAACCCAAAGACACCGGTGCATGGATACATCTAATAGAACATCAAAACTACTAGTCTACTACAACTACTAGGCTACATGCTGTTTCTGCGAAAATTACACTAGGCTTCCTGAAACAGGAGCCCAGTCGACATTGGTGGTTACCCCCAACTAATTAGTTCGACTAATCGCCACAACTCATGGACCCGCCGGGAGCAGGAGCCTTGTGAATTTGAGCTGGGGGTTGATACCGGACTGTGCCCGCGAACCATATCGCGGGCAGGACGACGATAGGCAGCAGGCTAGCTTCAGAACCTGTAGCCGCTATCAGGGGCGTATTTGCTTCGGATGTAGGGATCGTACTTCGGATCGCTGTAATCCGCAGGCTTCAACTCTGCGGGCTTCGCCTCTGGGTGGCCAGACCCGTAGGTTACCTCGCTGCTCTTCTCCCGGTGA
The DNA here is from genome assembly GCA_001602295.1 of Zoysia matrella. Lineage (NCBI taxonomy): Eukaryota > Viridiplantae > Streptophyta > Magnoliopsida > Poales > Poaceae > Zoysia > Zoysia matrella. The sequence continues at coordinate 59,130 of BCLG01000279.1, read as the reverse complement.
CGGTGGCGGAGCCTATCCTTTGGAACCTTTGCGCTTATTTGAGCGGACTCGGAAGTGCCGTAGAACTCTGCGTACTCCTGCCTCTTGGAGGACCTGTGCTTGCTAGACAGAGTCGAGTCCCTGAACTTGGATGACTTGACGCTCTTCTGAACCTTTGGTGCAGTCTCGTTAACAGCATTAGGAGCGTGGACTGTGTCAGGCCTCATCGGGGCGCTGCTAAGCTTCTGGGCTCTCTGGGTCTCCGCTCTGTCATCAGGCATCACGAGTCTGTCTTTGCCTGGGGTGAGGTCTGTTTTTCTCTTCCCAAAACGGAGGGTTTGTGGGATGGTGTTGACAAGTAGATTTCCCACTCCTTCAAAAGCAAGTTTCAAGAGATCAGCAACAAGTGTCCCAAATGATGGCCATCCAGCTCCAGGTTCCTCTTTCAGGCTCTCCACAACCAACGGTGGCTTTCCGATAGTGCTACTGTCCCGGTGAACATCTTCGTGCGCCTCTATCTGGATTAGCATCAACAGATGGAACTATTAAGTAAGCTGGCAATTCAATTTCAGATTTGAGATAACTAAGTGTATAGCTTTGCTGTTTCAGATCATCATAATGAATAAGAGTAGAGGATGCTATCTAATAATGATCTAGAGTACTTGCAAGCAGAGCTTTAATGGGATAACAACATGCAACGGAAGTGGAAATCTCTGTAAATGGGCCACTTAAACACAGCCTAGGCAGATAAGTACCTTTTCAGAACTTGAAGATCCAAACCCATGCTGCAAAACAGAAAAGAGATACCCAGCAACAACAGCGCCAACGACCAATATGGTATCTGTGAAAAGAATCATTATCAAGATCAGGTACATCACAACAGTTTTCAAACAGTATACAGGTGCATCACAAGTGAAGCGTTAGCCATCAATATTGGCAGGCTTGCCAGCTAGTTACAGATGAAACTGATCACATATACCCATCAATTCTGATTATCAAACTTCAAACTAAAGATAAGGGAGTTTTATAAAGCGCCAATTAGTCAGTCAGCCACACTTCTGGCATTCATCACTAAAAAAAAATCATATGTCTGGCTTGAGGCCCTAATGATGCAATAGATCCAAGGTTCAATTACACAAATAATTTCATTATCAATGTCACAGCTTAGCATGTGCACCTATGATCACTTTGGTACTCTTAAGATGTGGATGGAACAAAAGCATTCACATGTTCTCCAAGAGCAAGAAGTGGCTGTCTCATGAGAAAGTGAACATCTAATATGAAGGCTCAGAAAGTGAGCAACTAATCTGTGTTATTCTAAAAAGTCTAGAAAGCGGACATTTCATTTATGCTATTCCAAAATGGGTAAGAAAGTGTCCTTGTAGGGCTTAGCCATCATGTAGGGCATGGAAACAATAACATAAAATTCAAAGAAAAAAAAGGGAGAATAGAAGCAATATGACAATAATCCCATCTTCTCCCCCACCATACACTGGCCGTACCAGGAATCTCTAGAAGTTTCTTCAAAGATCAAGACAAGGAAATGATCTTTTCATATCCCACTTTAAGGCTACAGTGATGAAAAACAGCAACAACATCATAAAAGAAATAGAAGGAATGGTGAGTTTCTACGGCAAAATACGGCTTGGAGAGTTATTAGGCAGCACAGAAGGACCTTTAACGTTTCAGAGGCATAACTTAGATATCCATCGCAGAATCATTTAGCATTACATGAACCTTCAGGTTTGGCTCCATCATGTGTTTTTCCTTTTCTTTTTTTATAAAGCAGTCTGTGGATAAACAACTGCCCTTGGCCCCTTAGAAAAAACTTAGTCCCTAAATGTATTGAAGTATTCTGCCATGTTCAACATCTGTATCTAGTATGCATCATCTATCATGGATATAAGTGATAATTTAAAAACAGAGCTAAAGAACAGCTTGATAGTAACCAAATCACTCAACATATTTTTACAATTGTTTTTCTGTAATCCAGCCAAACATTTCAGCATGAACCTTTCTGTCAGGCCATATTTGCATGGCAGTTCTCGAGAAACATTTACTTATCAGGAAAATATCAACATGCAGTGAGACGACACATAGAAAAAAGCTACAAAGTAAATGACCTGAAGAAAAGAATGCAGAATCCGGGTAAGTGCAATCTTCTTGTGGAAGTGCAATTTTCCTAAGGGCAGCGTTTCCACGGTCAATAACCAGAAGAGAACACATTTTCTTCACATACACCACATCAAAATCAGTAGAAAACTTTGCATCTTCACTGGGGCCATCTCTATATCCTGGTATATTTGATTTTCCACCTGCAATGGTGGTCACCCCTGCACAAATATCATTCACCAATTATAAACTCAAACAGTGGACAAAACACAAATGTATTCAATCAATGATCATCCATTCACGGATTCACCTGATTCCCCAATCTTTCGAATTGCCAAGTTTGCTGTATCAGCAACATAGACATTTCCCATATCATCCACCGCAACACCTGTTGGGCGCTTGAATCTAGCATCACTCGGCTTGCCATCAATATGACCGGAATGCCCCTGAAATGAACCAGCAACAAGTCTTCCCCTGCTATCTGCAGTGCCCTTATAATCAGTATGTGCTGCTGGACTTACGTTTAAAATATTTGGATGATATTTCTTTTATGCACATATGCATTATCAGCATTTTTTTCTCCCCCACTTGTCATTCTCTACGCATGCATACCCTTAGTTAACTGGAGTCCTGAACTGCACCTAAGACTACATGAACACATATGAATAATATTGCTGCACAGATGCTTGAAAATACATAGGTGCATTGAGTGACCTTAACAGAGTGATACAATGAAAAATCCACAGGTCAATCTTCGCTATTCAATGAATCTGCCTGAAAATTAGTAATCACTGATTTGTTATATAAGCTTCACAAAACCAGGACCATATCAATTGTTTGCTGTGCCATTGTTGTCAGCTGGTCACTATGCACCGGCAACATAACACACAAGTCCCATATAAAGTGTGGTGCAGCATCCAAAAAGGTAAAGAAGGAAGGTTAGCCAGATGAAAACATACACTCAGATAGCGGTGGAGTTATTCGCACAATGTTGCTATGTGCCGCATCTACTGCAAGGAGCTCCCCGCCCTCGACCGGAGACACCCTGATCGTGTGAGGCGTGACACCGAGCTTGTCGCCCTCGACAAGTGTCTCCACAAAGTAGCCACTCTCAAACTGCAGCGCCACACTCACATGAACATCTGGAAAACAGTCAAACACCATGAGCAAGAGCAAGATAAGCAAGAATATACAGGTCACAAGTTGGTATAATGCATATTCACTATGACAAGAACAAATGAATAAAATCCAAAATCACTTAACTCTGTTGGATCTGTACATTGTATGAGATCAATTTAGAAAGGGGATGAGACTTCAGCACGAGCTAAGATTGACCATGAATTATTTTGCGGCTTTGGAGCTAGTTACACATCGAGTTCTTAAGAGCCATACCAAGCTAAAGTTTATTCCCGTCATACAAGTAGGTGATAATCAGAACTGAAGAATAACGTCTCAAAGTGGCTGGTTGCGAAGATGCTTAACAAAACGCGTCGAACCGTAATCGCAGCAAGCAAGGGACGGACCGCGACTCGGTTCGTCATTCTCAATCAGAACCTAAGTAATCTATGGGAAGACAATCCCCACACGGAGTAGCGGCTCAGCAAGGAGGCGTGGAGAGATTGACAGATTGTAGAGTTCCCGAGAGACTCACCGCCGCCGTACTGGGAATGCGCGGGCTGGTGCTTGGGCGCGTACGGCGAGGCGCCCCGCGGCCACTTGACCACCGACGACAGCTGCTTCACAATGCTACCTGCAATCCAGTAATCCACCCCGCGCCGACCAGGCTCAGAGCCACATCGAAAGAGGGGGATGGAAGCTCGAATGCTAATAATCGCGTTTAGAGAAGGGGAAGCGGACCTGCGGGCGAGGCGGCGAACGCGGCCGCCCCGGGCTGCGCGGCGGCGACGAGGAGGAGGAGGGCGGCCGCGAGGAGGAGCGGGGATCTCAGCGGCCCCATGGGCGGAAGGAAGCGGCAGTGACGAGTGAGGACGCAGTGTTGCCGCTCTCTCGCTTTCGGCCCGTCTCGGTTCGCGCTGACCTCACTTTGGTGGGAGGGGAGAAAGGCGCTTTGGTGCGTCAAAGCCGGTGCACGAGAGGTTAATGCTGCCGTTCAGTTCAGACGCGGCAGCGGGATCGGGTGGGATCCCCGGAAAATCGCGGCTGCTGGCGTCCGCTGGTCGGCAGCGGTGACGGACGGATCGATGGCTGGAACATTTGGAGGGTTGTGGCATGTGCCGTGCCGGTGCAGCTCCCCAGTTACCGTGCGATTGTTTGTATTTTTTTTCAGTCAAAAAATTTGCCTTTCCGTGTACTCGAGCCTTGCGTAGTGCACCGTCCGTGAGATGTTGTCACCGAACTCCTGCGGGCCTGCGGCGCACGAATGAATCAGGCTCTTTCCGCACCGAGGCCAGCCCAATATACAACACCGGCTCATATACCACTAGGAACTCAATGACGGCCCAGTGCATCTAGCCCAAGTTCTTCCTCCGCTCCGCTCTATCTGCCCAAAACACGATTAAAACTTAATTTGACCCTATCTACTGTGGAAGCCACATTTTAAAAATTCTAGCAGCTTCAAACATAAAACTTTTTATCATTCATGTTCCTACGAAACTACTGAAGCTGCCTTTGTCTACCGCACAATCCTTTTGGAATTTTCTGATGCATGTAAACTCCAAGCTAGTGACATGTACTAATCGTGCCCTGAAATCTGGTTAGGATTCACTTGAAAATGGTACTTTGAAGGTTTATGAAAATTAATTTTAAGGTTAGATTGGTGGTAGTATATTTTGTTACGGAGGATTCAGGATGTTGTTTGACCCTGATAGATTCTATACGGGCCCGTTAATGGTAGCGGCCCAACTGCTTAAGCGATCTTCTCCATCTTTCGCTAGGCGAGATTGGCCCCCGCCCAGTCAATCCTGCACTGCTTCGGCCCTGCTGTGCCGTCGACAGGTTGCATGGCATGGCCGATGGCGTCCAAAGCCCCACAAGTTGGATTCCCGCCACATGACCGGTTTGCACGAGTAGAAACCTATGCAAGCGACAGATGACAGCATGACTTCATAATTAAGCAGAATATGGGGGACTAGGGGTGTAAATAGATACACTTAAAGTTAATTTGTTAATCTTTTTAATTAAAAAAAGTCTAATTTATTAAAATTGAAGAAGATTTTAAAAAGTTAATTTATTTTTTATCTAAAGAGATTTGGAATGTAACATAATAGCCTAGTTTTCACCCCTACGGGTGACGTACTTGAGTAATAACATAGCTTAGTTTCATCTAGCGTTCTATCAACATTCATGTGACAAATATACTACATATACTACATTGTTCACCACACATATTGGTCACTGTTAGCTCATGTCTCAAATTAATTTTTGTTAGCAGATAATCTTGAGGATTCAGCGCAATTCCTTGAAGCACCATGCCAACAAGTAAATAAATAGCTCAGTTAGAGGAACATTTGCTCTGTCAACCTCTTAAGTGCGTGAATATGGTAGCAATTAATTGATTATCATGCATTTTGGCGTGCTGTGACAGTTCCATTACAGCGTATATTCTAAACAATAAGTGTTATTACCCTGTAGTCCTTAATCTAATCTAATAACTTATATCTGAATAGTTGGAAGGGCATTTCTGTAACATCGTAGAAAAGGAACCGTGGTGGACTTGCCATGGCATCTCTATGGTTGTGCAGGCTTGCGCCATTGCAATGTTACCTCCACCGTTGCGCCATTTGTTCCGCACACTATGGCACGAGCGAGTCTAGTGTGTTATGCATTACTTTTGGATGGTTCGATTAGATGCAAAAGCGACAATTTCTTTTGGAATGGTGCGCGAACAATGGGGGACTCTAGGGCTGCATAGTTGACCAAAACAATCAGGATTGTCGTCCATCCAAGCGCTCTCATCCATCTTCGCTACATCTCCGGCCGTGGATCATTGCCACTCTATTTATCATGCCAGCAAGTAAACAATTAGTCAGTTTAAGGAACATCTACTGTCAATCTATGGTGTGCGTGAATTTGTGCTTGAATTTGGTAGTAATTAACTTATTATCGTACATGTGGTGTGGCATGATAGTTTCATTACAACGTATATTCTAAACGACAAGTGTTGTTATCCTATAATCTTTAGTTTAATATAATAACTTACATTTGAATAATTGGAAGGGTATTTCTGTAAAATCATAGAAAATGAACTGTGGTGGACTTGCGATGACATCTTCATGGTTGTGCGGCTTGCGCCATTTGTTCCGCACGCTATGGCACGAGTGAGTCTTCATTAGCACTGATACGATGACAACAAATGCATTACATATTACTTTTAGATGGTTGGACCAATAAAAAAAGACGGCTGCTTTTGGAACAGCAGGCGAACAATGGGTACTCCAGGGCTGCATAGTCTGACCAAACCACCATTGGATCAGGATTGCCGTTCATCCAAGCGCCCTCGTCCATCTTCGTCTACATGTCCGGCCGTGGATCATTGCCACTCTGATGACGGATCACGGTCAACAGCTTTCTTCGTAATCATTGCGTGCTAAAACATGCAGGCACCAGATGACTGCGCTCTTTCTATTCCTGGCAGTGCTTTAACGCAGTAACCCCGCTGCCAAAAAAAAACTGGCAGCCGTCGCATAGCCAGCCTCGCCAAATACCATCGCTGCCCTCGTACTTTTAGACAGTCATGCGGAGACGCCGGAGAGACGCCAAACTGGAGGGCAGATCAGTATAATCCACAGCCTGGACGGTCACAGCCGTTTCCGCTGGCGCGCTGCCTATTTAACGGCGCTAGCCGGAGCCAGCGAGTCTCTCACTCACCACTCCAGCACCACCACCGCTCACCAGCGAGAGCCAGCTCTCGTCGGCGAGGGAAGAAGAGAAGAGGAGAGGAGGACGATGAACGGAGGCGGAGAAGGAGCAGCAGCCGGAACCGGAGCGGGAGGGAGCAGGACCGGCGGCGGAGGCTCGGTGCGGGTGCCGTCGTGGAGGGAGCGGGAGAACAACCGGCTCCGGGAGCGGCGCCGGCGCGCGATCGCCGCGAAGATCTTCACCGGGCTGCGCGCCCACGGCAACTACCAGCTGCCCAGGCACTGCGACAACAACGAGGTGCTCAGGGCGCTCTGCAACGAGGCCGGCTGGACCGTCGAGCCCGACGGCACCACCTACCGCAAGGTACGTACTCTCCCACGCCTGTCCCCTGTTCTTCTTCTTCATCTACGTCCTCCCGGCGTGCTCTGGTTGCTTCGGATTTGGCGCGTTCTGAACGCGGCGGACTCGTGTCGTGCTTCTCCCAGTTCCCTGACGGCTACGTACGGAATTCGCGGTTCGGTTTCACAGAGCTTTACTACAGCTCGTTCCGAGAGATTTCTCGTCGAGTTCTTCGCCATGAACCCACCTGTTTGCCTCCATCGGTTTGCTTTGCTTCTTCCCACAATTTCTTCTCCCCTCTCTGTGGCTCATAAATTGCTTGGCAATGTAGTAGTGTGCACAGCAGTGACTCGAGTCAGCCTTCCTTTTCCATTTCTTTTTGTCTCGACTAAACCCCAAAATGACCCCTTTTTTTCTCTGAAACCAAAATAAAATTCTCGGGGCAGTATGCGTGCCGTCTCAAGTCTCGACGCCTTTTTGGCTAGCTTTCGGGGCGCGCGCCCTGCAGGCAGGGTCCCTCTCCTCCTCGCGTCGCCGTCCATGCGTGGGGCACGGCACGGTGTGCACTACGCAAGCGTGAGCACCACGTAGGAGACTGTTACGGCGGAGATGAAGCTACAGTTCTATGTCCCGGTGCTGTGGAGCACAGTGATCGTGTCTCGTTCTTACTGGTAGCTTTGTCCGGACGAAATAGTCTTGATCGATCTCTGATCGCTTATCCGTTTGTGTTATGGTGTTCCGTTCCTGTTTCAGTCGTCCTAGTCCAGTCTCGATCTTCTTCGAGGCAGAGAAATGGTGTGGCCTTGCATACTACGTAGAACCCGATCTATCCTTCTTTGGTTTACCTAGACAGAACCAACAGGACAGTGATTGTTTTTTTTTTCCCTGACTTTGTTAGATGCTTTATTTATCTGTTTAGATTAGAGTACAATGTCATGCGTCAGGCTAGTTTTGTTCTTGACTGTTGATTATTTAGGAGTGACAGAACTACCTTCAATTCAGGCTTGTTCATGAAGGCTCGGTTGGTAACTGAAAACTGCAATGCTGCTGCTTTTGTCTCTTTTCTTTTCCGTTGGAAACTGAAATGTGGCTTGCACGCTTCAGTAGCGTTAGAATTTGCTCACAGAATGTCACATTTCTTCTGATTTATCCTGCATTTGAGCACTTGTTTCACGTTCTATCTATTACTAGTGCTCAACAATCTGTCAGTCTCCTACCGTTTTGTTTTTCGAGATCGTACTTGTCACACTGCTGTGACTGGACAGTAGTTGTTCATGTGGAAGGACGGTCCTGGTACATAGCCGATCTAGGAGACAAAAGGTAGTGCCATGGTCATAGGCAGATAGATATGCCATGACCGAATATTACACCAAAAGGAATCCAAGCCTGCCAAAGAAAACCTTGACACCAGGAAAAAAAACGATTTGTATTTACGAAATGATATTCTAGATAAGCATCTTTTGTTCAGTTCGGTTAGCTGTGGTATTGGAGAGTACTATATTTTCTGCAATTTTCATGGCTCATACAGAGTGTTTTTTTTTTACTATTTATTGATTTTTGAAGAATGCCAGTGAGGTGACACCATTCGGTATCATGACAGTTGATCCTTGAGTGCTTTCTGCTCATGCACTTTTATCTGTATAGTTTTCTTTATCTGCGCCAAAGTGGTGATATTTGAAGCTGTCTCATCTGTGTTTCAGGGATGCAAACCGACGGCAGCTGGCGATCACACCGGCATTTTCCGGTCGGGGACGGCGAGCCCCTGCCCGACGTACCCGCTGAGTCCTCTCGCGTCCCTGAACCCGAGCCCGACCTCGTCGTCCTCCCGCATCACGTTCGGCTGCGGGAGCAGCAGCAACAACTTCTTCTTCGCTGGCGGCGGTGGCAGTGCAACCGACGGCGGCAGCTTCTTCCCCTGGCTCAAGGCCGTGTCGGGGGCCGGCGGGTTTTCTTCCTACCCCAGCTACGGCGCGGCCAGCTTCAGCGCGCCGGTGACGCCGCCGGCCGGCTCCTCCG
>BCLG01000279.1:11236-49526 GCA_001602295.1 Zoysia matrella | reverse complement strand
GCTGGAGGGCAGCCAGGCGATGGTGCGGGCGTGGGAGGGGGAGGTGGTCAAGGAGTGCAACGAAGAGGAGCTGGAGCTCACCCTCGGGAGCTCCAGGACCCGCGCCGATCGCGCCTGACTGAACTGAGCTGCAACCTGCAGGCCATGACAACGGTGGCTGATGATGACGAAGAACTTGTGCTAGGAGTTCGCCGTTGAGGAGTACTGATCGAGCTTAGCTTAATCAAGGCAGGATGCCATTAACTGTAGCTTCTTCGCTCATCATTTTCCCCCTTTATAATCTCAAAAAACATTTTTTTAGCTTTGTCTCTCGTTAATCTTTCAGTAGAAATGAAAGGAAAACAGACTTGGCAAGGGAATAGGACTATAATCATGGGTTAGCAGATAGTTGGAACGTTGGATTAAAACTAATGGAAGAACTATATATAGCTTCAGATAAGCGCCTTTTAACTGCTGAGTGCTGATGCTGTCTCTCTCTGAATGCGCGCGCTTTCTCTGGCTAATCATTGGACATAATCCTCTGCTGACAGAGTTTTGAAGGCCCGGCTTTTTCTGCAGGAAGTTCTACTCCGGTGTTCCGTTCCCATGGTTTGTGAAACTGGAAAGCGAGTCGGTATGACAGCACTAGCTTCCATAATTCCATTGCTGACCGATTTGTGATGTCGATGGTTCAATGGCACTGTGGCCGAGACGACACTCGATCAACCGCTGACTGGGCATTGGTGCATTGCTGCACTTTCATACGAGTATGGACCGATGGATTCTTCAACCTGTTCGACCAGGAATATGCGTCTCGCCGTGGGCCCGTGACAGGGACACAAATTCCTCCCACCTGCACTGTGCCATGCGCGTGGCAGACATGGTGCATGCTATGGGCCACACCTACCTGCTTATCTATAGTTGCTATAGATATATAATCACATGCTCAATTTCCATTTGCCGCATGTCGGTATTACAGTATCAGACAGATATTAATCGTGAAACTGTTGTTATCTCCAAAACGACTTTTTTTTAATACCGAAGGGAGTATGTGATGCACTTTTTTCACTGCCTTCACGAAATGGGGCTTAGATGTTGCTGTTTGCTTTTTACAACCCGCTGAAGGTGGGCGGTGGGAGGCGAAGGTGAGAGCGAGCCAGGGGCCAAGAGTCGGATAAACAGTCGAGCTTGCACCGGGTTTTCGGAGATTAATTTGGAGATACTCCCTTCATCCACTGTAAATAATGTTTTTAACTTTTTTAAATCAACTTTTGATCATTCGTCTTATTAAAAAAATATAAAAATATAAAAATAAATAAATTAAGTTTAAAGTACTTTTAATAATGAATTAAAAATAAAATAAATAATATTTGTCTAAAATTTTTGAATAAAATGAATGATCAAATGTTGAAATCAAAAGTAAAAAAACATCACTTAGGCTTAGTTTGGCAACCCCAATTCCCAGGGGGAATCCGGTCCAAACCCGTGGTATAATTTGACTCGTGTTTCCGATTCCCCGTCCAGCCCGACCGACGTTTTGGAAGCCCGACGGGCCAAAAATCCACGGGCCAACTTTTCCCTTTCCCCTCCGATCCATAGGGTTAGAAAAAAAGTGTCCCGACTCGATTTTTCCTTTCCCCGACGTCTCCTGTCCCGCCGCTCGCCTGCCTGGGCTCGGCCCGCCACCGCCGCCGCCGCCGGCTTCGCAGGCGCCTCTTGCCTCGCTCCTCCTTGCCAACGGCCAGGTTGCGGGTCCTCGTCGTCGACTCCAAGATATGCCCTCGTCACTCGTTGACCTGTGGCCGTCTTGCGTCCAGATCTAGGGACTTCGTCTACGCTGCCGCCGCCGCCGCCACCGAGGGAGCCATCGCCACTCGACAGCCAAGACATTCATGGCCGCCACCCTCGTGCCTCAGTCATCCTCCTGTGCACCGCCACCCTCGTCTGTGGCTCCCTTGTGTGCGGCTCCCGACCTCGTACCATCGTGCACAGGCGCTCCGTCACCGCCGGCTGTGCAGTGCGTCCCGGATCTAGCTCTTCTTCCTCGACACCAAGCTACGCCCCACGTCGCTCCGTCACCTACGCTCTCAAGATTCAGATCTAGGTTTGTCCGACTGTCTGCCATTCTCTACTTAGCACTTCCTTTCCACGTATCGCCTGTCTGATTTTTCTTAGCTATGAATAGAAGCAGCAGAAGCTCCTCCGCACCCTGCCTCGATTGGAATCGTCAGATCAACAGCTGCTCCTCAGCTCCGGTGTTGCTTCTCTTGGCAAAAAGGTGAGCCTGAGCACTGATTTCTTTGCAATAAAGCTAGTACCATTCTTTGCTTCTGAATTATCTAATTAATCTACACCCCATGCAATTTGTTTACACCAAACTAAAAAGGACATATCAGCACGTTTTGTCAAAGCAAATAAGCTGCTAGTATGTTTGCACCATCATCTATTCACTATGCTCTGTCCAGGGTGTTCAACACCTAACCGAGATATGCTCTGTCCAGCTGATATCAACTTGTTTTTGCTATTGCTAATAAATATTAATTTAGTATGTTTAACAGTACTATAGATGTTTGAGCAACTTTTAGGTACTGTTATATCTTTTTTTACTAAAAATGTCTAGAACCACCTGTTTTCTTTGACTAGAACCATCATTCTTTTTGTGCCAAGGCATATCAATGGTGGAGTTGACTCCTATCATACAGGTTGCATGTGCATTGCTCTTGAATGTCTATCAGTTTTCCTGTATGGCCATCAGTTTCCGCTATTGACTTGTTTTCTTGTATGGCTATCACTGGTTTTTTATGCTTTTGATATCATAGTTGAACTTATGACAATTTTCTGTCCCTACAAACTTGTTGACTGCATACTTATAGTATTAGATGCAATTGTTTCAGCAATCTTGAGATAAACCAAAATTGTTGGTCTGCAAGCTGCCACCCAAGCTGATATACCCTCCAAGTTTCAATCTGCAACAAGCAAGGTATTAACAATTTACTGCCCACAATAAGGTTTTGATTTGTTTCTTTGATTTGTTTGGTCACTCAAACACAGACAAATCATCTTTATTTGATCTGTACTTAATATTTATGTCACAGTCTTATCTCTCAAATTTGCAGTTCATATGATAATTGTATTTCAAGTAATTTTTTATGGGCTACAGTAAATCCTTGTTACTTAAGAATCTGAATTATATGGTTGTTTTAATAATATCATCATATCATCTGAATTAAATGACAGTAAATCCTGGTTACTTTAATCTGAATTGTATGGTTATTTTACTAGTAAAAGAAGATATTAGACAATGGGCTGTAGGAATAATGGTATATATAATTTTTTTGTTAAAATTTCTGCACCTCATTGATAATATATATGTATATTTAAATGTTGTCATATCTGTAAATTTTAGATAATGGGCTCTAGGAATGAGATTGTGGACTTTTGGAAGAAGAAAATTAAGGAATTCCTGCAGATAGAAGAAGAAGAGGATGATGAGCTATTTTTTGTTATCGTTCCCGCGATACTCAAAGGAATGAAGAAAAAAGGCCAGTACATACTTCTGAATATACTGGTGTTAAGAAGATGGTGGAAATCCATAATGCTAGCAATGGAAGACTACAAAAGACATTTCAGCACAGCGGAGAAACCATCCGTAGACACATGAAGGCTGTTTTTGATATAGTTCCTGCCCTCACACACAGATTTATCAAGCTTCCTAATGCCCTTGAAACTCATCCCAAGATTGCATTGAACTCGAAATTCTGGCCATTCTTTAAGGTAATCCATACCCAGTAGATTCATCCATTTTTCTATTCTCATTCCTTTCTTGGTCCTAAACTCTTTCTTTATCCATCAAATTTTCTTTTTTATGTCCAAAATTGCATTGGTGCTATTGATGGCACGCATGTCCCCATCACTATTGCAGAAGAAAAAGCAGCACCATATAGGAATAGAAAAGGTACATTATCCCAGAATGTCATGGTAGTATGTGACTTCAATTAAACTTCACATTTATCTCATGTGGCTGGGAAGGGTCAGCATCAAATGCCGGAGTCCTTAGATCTGCTGTTAGCAAAGGGTTTTCTGTTCCGGAGGGGAATTTTTATCTTGTTGATAGAGGTTATGCTAACACATCATCATTCCTTGCTCCATATCGAGATGTTCGATATCACCTAGGAGAATTTAGGAGTCGACGCTCTTCCCAAAGAATTGCATATGCAGATTACAAAGAGCTATTCAATCATCGTCACGCCTTGCTAAGAAACTATATCGAAAGGGCTATTGGGGTGCTTAAGAAAAGATTTCAAATTCTCAAAGTGGGTACTCATCACCCTATTGAATCTCAAGTTAAAATCCCAGCTGTAGCAACTGTATTCCACAATCTGATTAGAAACCTAAATGGAGATGAGGAATGGTTGGATCATCAACTTCTTTACATCCAGCCAGAAGATTATGTTGACTTGCCAGAGAGAGATGAGAATTATCAAAATGATATGAATTCATCAAACTTACAAGATAGTGATGGAAGTTCCCTTAGAGATCAGATTGCTGTGCAGATGTGGGAAGACTACACCCAAAATCAAGCTTCTTAGATTAGTGATGGGTGCCATATGTAATAAAGTTGTACTTTGAACATGGTGTTGTTTTTTTATAATTAGTTCATTTGTATTTTTTCTGAATTGTAGTAATGAGTAAAGGAGAAGCATCTAGAGCTTCATGGCACTTTGACTATGAAAAAGGCCTAGTTGATATACTTCAGGACCATATGCATGAGAAGTTCAAAGGTCAGAATGGATGCAAAAGAGAGAGGTGGAGAAGTACTGTGAAGAGCTTCAATGAAAAGTTTCCATCAGCTGGATCCACCAAGGATCAGATACAGGAAAAAGAAAAAGAACTGAAATCAAGTTACAGGGCACTCCGCGATGCAAGGAAGAACAGTGGTGCCGGCTGGAATGATAGTCTTTGCATAATTAATGCTACAGCAGTAGAATGGGAAACTGTGTACAAGGTAATATTCTTGACTCAACTGGTTTTTTTTTATAGAGCTACCACTGTCTTCTATTTGATGTTTTGTAGTTTTCTTTTACATTGAATAGGACAATAGGATTCTCAAGAAGTTTAGAAAAAAGGGATTTCGTCTCTATTACAGCATGGAGAAGTTGTATGAAGGTATTTTCAGTCAAAAACCTGTCCCTCTATTTCTGTCAAAAATTTAGTGATGCACAACTGTTTTGCTGTTTTGCTGCTGTCAAAAATAGGACAATATTTTGCTGTTTTGCTGCTGTTTCATACTCAGATTAAAGCCAAGAATTTGTTTCCTTATGTTTTGATGATGTTTCAATATTTTTTAGGAAGTATAGCCACAGGAGAATTAAATTTCACATCAACCCAAGAACCTAGTATTTTTGCACCCTCTTGAATCTAGATGATATTGGTGTTAGTGTGAATCCTTTCTCTACAAACCTTGAGGGGCAAAGACCATCAAATGATCCCATTAACCTTGATGAAGAAGAGCGCACAACTTCCTCTTGTTCTGATAAAAAAGGATCTGGCAGTGGGAAAAGAAAAAATCAAAGTCAACTTGCTGGAGTTTTGCAAGATTATGTGGATTTCACGAAGCAGCAAACAAAAATGTTTGTGGATGAGCAGGATAAAAAAACAAAGCCAAATGATGACTATTCCATCAAGAATTGTATTGCTGTTCTGGCGGCAATTGAGGAGCTTTCAGATGCTGAAAAGGCAAAGGCAACAAGAGTCTTCAAGTGTGAGCAAAATAGAGAAATTTTTCTCAACTTCAAGAGCCCAACAGTTCGTCAATTCTGGATTCAGGATGAAATTGCTCCGTAGGTATACAGTTCTGTTCTTGACCTCTGCCTTAATTCTTAGTGACTTTTCTGGTGCTGTTTTTATTGTTTATTTTAGTCTGAAATGCTAACCCAACCCTGCTTATAGTGTCTTGTCTTTAGTATGCATGCTTTGCAGTTCAAGTTTCATATGAGTAGTTTCCTTTGCTTTTGTGTATGCAACTGTGGTGACCAGTACTCCACACAAATAGGTAGCCTTTCCATTGCTTTCTTGTTACCCAATAGTAGCACACACAGCGACGGTACCATGGAATTTTTTTTTCTGAGCTCTAACAAATGAAATGCCTTAAGCCTTTCGACAGTGAAGGTAGTAAGAAGAGTTACTCCCTCTGTTCATTGAGCACTGTCCATGTGGTTTCAATAGATGAGTTTACAAACGACCTAGGTACCATCTTATCCATTCCTCAGAGAGAGAGAGAGAGAGAGATGTCTTCATGTGACCGAAAGATGTATGAACCCTTAGTATGTACTGATTTCATTTTTGTCTATGGGAAGATGGCCTGTTCATATTGAATTCTTGTAGCACTGGTGCTATATATTGGATTCTTGTAGCACTGGTACTATATATGGAAATGATTCTGAGATGTGCCCTACATTTGGCGTATATATATTGAAACGATTGAAATGTAGTCTCTCGTTAGGAACTGCTACTATACATTGGATTTTGCCTCTGTTTTTGCTACTGGAGTACTAGTACATTCTTGTACTATATATTGAAATGATTCTTGTAGCACTTCTGGTGGAACTTTGGAAGAGCAACTGAGGTTTTTAAACTCTGTTGTTTCAAATGTTTAATGATATTGATAGTATGAGAGCACCAGGAATATGTTGAGATGTGACAGTACTGAATCTGAATGTCTAATGATGTTTTTTTTGCTCATTGTCTAACAGCATTGTTCTGCTCTTCCAAAGAACTTCTCCAGGATCCTTCGAGTTCCACTTCTCTGCTTGTTCTGATCATCATTATGAATGATGATGCACTGTAGCATGCATTTGCCTTTGTGAACTTATCACTTCTGTGAACTGATTTGGAAAAGTCAATGTGGCATTGTTATGTGAACTTATTTCTGTGAACTGATTTGGAAAAGCCAATGTGGCATTGTTATGTGCACTTATTAGCACTAGTCTTATTCGGAATTATTATGTGAACATTATCACTTCTGTGACCATTAGAACTAGATTTGTTACTTTTGAATTATTATGAGACCATTAGGATTTGGTGAAACTGGAAGCGGAGCATTGTTATTTTTTCTGATTTTTACTTAATTATTCTGTGACCATTTGAATTTGTCTTTTTATCTATTTTTACTGAATTATTCCATGGCCGTTTGAATTTTTCTGATTTTTCACAATTTTTACTGATTTATTATGTGACCAATTGAATTTTTCTGATTTTTTTTCAAATTTTTACTGATTTATTACGTGACCATTTGATTTTTTTTCTGATTTTTTTGAATTTTTATTGAGTGTCCGAGGTTTTTATCTCTGATTCTCCCAAATACGTCACTGAAAATTGAGTTGAGAGGTGTTTAAATCCCCTAGGGAGAGAGGATGGCGGACATCGGTGAAAATCCCTTTTGAGGTTGAATCCCACCTGGTTTTTTTTGGCTCCTCTCCATCTAAAGAAGCCCTTATAATGGAATAGGAGTAATTAACAATGGGCTCGTGGTTGGTCACGAGTGGGCCGGGCCTGATGCTGGTTCAAATGACTGCCGGCTTGCTGAGTGCTTGCCGCTTTTGGGCAATCATTGGGTTGGGCCTGCATCTCCTGTAAACGCTGGGCCTATTTTCAAGTGCCAGTTTTCTCCTCTTCTTTTTTTTTCTTTCTTGCCACAGGTTCTCTCTCCTCTTCTAGACACAGGAAAATTCAAAGGTCAAATTCCAGAAAGCCTTGACCCTGCGGCAGGACGGACATATACACAAATATCTAAGCTTGTCGTACAAGTGACCAGAACCGACCAAATTCAAACGTTGACATACGTTGATCCCTACGCTCCGAAAAAAAAAAAAACGGTCTGCACGAGCTGCTTCACCAACCAACCGAAAGGTACTTGAAACGAATGCCGCAAAAAATTTAAAACCCACTGTATGTACTTTCGCCCGTTGCCTGTGCAGGTTGACCACTGTGGCTAACACCGACTTTTTATTTTTTTTCCCCTCCGATCATTTGGTCAGGCGTGCGAGATAAGATGACCCAATGTCTCACGCGCGTCCAGACTTCCGCGACGAACTTTACTGTCCCGGAATCGATCTCGTCTTCGTACCAAGCGTTCTGGAGCTCGTGGAGAGAAGAGAACCGGGTGGCAGCAGTGTCATGAGGCGCGTATCTCATTCTCACCACGACGAACGCCGGTGGCAGACTGCACTGCACTCGCCGCGGCGATTTTCAAAGCGACGTCACTCTCAGGAGCTCCCAGGTCGTCGCCGTTGCTACAGTATGTAGGG
Source organism: Zoysia matrella (assembly GCA_001602295.1). Classification (NCBI taxonomy): domain Eukaryota; kingdom Viridiplantae; phylum Streptophyta; class Magnoliopsida; order Poales; family Poaceae; genus Zoysia; species Zoysia matrella. The sequence continues at coordinate 41,241 of BCLG01000279.1, read as the reverse complement.
CTGCAAAATGGGTTAGGTTTAAATGAGGATTTTGGATTGGGTTTAAAAATGGATTAACTTTGGAAGGGTTAGAATGGGTTGACAAAACAGATGGGTTGGGTTGAGTGGTTCACAAAAATTGCGGGTTAGAATGGGCTTCATATCAACAAAACTACCCCAGTTAGTCAGTCGTCTCATTTCCCTCTTATGGCGACGTCGATGGTGACCCACTGGCCTTCCTCCTTCCCGTTGGATCCTCTGCACTGGCCGACGCTGCGGCGGCCATGACCTACACGCTCGTCGTCTTCAACCAGCGCCTGCCCCGCTTCGCGCCGTTCCTCTAGGCCCACGGTACCTCCTCTCGCGACTCGCGCCTATTGTTTGTCGACTTCCCAATCAGTTTCTTCTCTGTGTCTAACCTCTGACTGGTGTTTCGCGCGTTGGAACAGCGCGGCTGCGGCTGTGCGCGGACGGGGAGACCAATCGCGTGCTCGACGGCATGTCGCATGCCGGAGCTGCTGCCCGACAAGGACCCGGCCGAAGTGCGCGAGAGCTTCTCACGCGGATTATTTCTCCACCTCGCCTCTTCTATCGGTTGCATGTTATTTTATTTGTGTGTGGTCAGTGCTTATCATCTGTTTGATTTAATGCGCCAATGACGACGATGGATTCTTGCCCGAGTTGTTTACTTGTCTCGATAACTCCCTTGCGTGGTGTAAATATTATTATGTAATCATACTTGCATAAGCAGTATTGCAGCAAATCAGCTTCCTACCTATATGTCTGCACTCTGCACCATAAATATGATCTATAGCAAACCCATGGGTAAATGCGAGTTGTGGAGGGGTTTGGTGACTTAATATTAGTGGGTTGGGTTGGTTTGGGTGTATAAAGTGATTTTATGGGTTGGATTGGATTGGGGGTGTAAAAGCATTAGATTTTGGGTTGGGTTGGGTACGGGGTGGGGTTTCACCCTTCACCTATTAGCAGGCATAAGTACTTGTGGCAATTTACAGTGCGAGAAATTTAACGATGAGCACTTTTTTTTGGGCATAACAATGAGCAACGGCTGACGATTGAAAAAAAAATCCGGAAACACGGTGACAAACTCGGGATCGCAGTTGATTCTTTCTTTGATCGATGGCGTGATTGCCGTCGCAGCCATAGGTGCCGGTGCTTCTGCCTTCTGCGTCCGGCAAGGACGGACGCACTAGGAAAGGGATCTGGCAGGCAATAAAAATCGCCTGGCAGATTAATTTGGAAAGAAATAAAAGGGAAAAACGGCCGCACGATTTTGGTGACCTTGCAAGTTCAAAAATGGCCATGAATTGCCAAAACACTAAGGCCATGTTTTCGGATGTAGTGTTGCGTTTGGTTGTGCTTTTGGAATCTGGTTAGTTAAAAAAATGTTTGGCATTCCAAGTGTAGTAATTCTGTGTTGTAAGAGATTCTAAAGCGATGCTCACAGGGAAAGAAAAAAAACTAACAACCTATAGTGATTTTTCTAAAGCCACCGCAATACCAAAAAAATAATAATTACTGACTCATTAACCTGCAAGAAGATAAGCCCCTCTTTATTTTTCAGAAAAAATAAATAAATGGATGACATACACCCCTACAAAAAAGTGACTCTGACATGGCACGCGTCTGTACGTGCAAATAAACGAGTAGCAGTAGTAGTAATAATGTTGCTTGCTTGCTCAGAAACCACGTCGATTATCGCTGGACACTCAGCTGTTTTCACTAGGTGTACGTAAGACGGCTGCTGCTCTGCTGAGTGCTCAGTGATTAGTGGCCTCTGCTAGAGCTAGCTCCTGTTTCTTTGGCCTCCTGACCTTAGCTTTCTGGGAGGGGCGATCTATTTTGGAACCCATGCCATAGGCGTCTCGTTGCAGCTTGGATGGTCGGATTTTGAATTTATAATCACATTTCGTTAAGAATTTTAAGAAGAATAGATCATGCATGATGAAATTGTCCCTTGTGGCATCTGATCCATAAGACACTTGAGAGTGCCCAAGAGGCTACTACCTGGCGGGTGGTCATGACCTGATAGCGTTCCAAACGTTGGCCATGGAAACTCTTTGGGTCGTTTATTATCGTCGTTTCTAGCAAGCTAATCCGTCATTTGTTGAAATGGTGCATGCTTTTAACAGGTGGTGGGCGCGTCCACCTGTGCTGTGACGAACGAAACAGAAACCATGAAACGTTTTGTCTCCGATGACGAGGACTGCACCCTTATCAGAGTCCTGCACTGGCTTTATCTGTTCAGCGCCACCTCAAATGCCTTGTTTGTTACGGTTTTTTGCTTAAATTTCAGCTAAAAGATAGTAAGTACTTGCCTGTCGACTGGTAATTTAAATTTAAACTAGCCTGCAATAACTATTTCAGAATGGAGAGTATAACCTCTAAAAATAGATTTCTAAAAAATACAAAAAAAAACTAGCTTCTGTAGAGGGGGGGGGGGGGGGGAGATTAAACCCCTCGAATGAAAAATTAATATAAATAAAATAATCATCTGACTACACACTAATTTGCATCTTTGAAATTGCTCGTACGATCTAGTTGAGTACATACTAGTACAAAATTGTTTCCTTGTTTCTTTGATCTACGACAAGCGCGTAGTCGCATGAAGCAGAATATCTCGTACGGTTGGAGAAAACACCGTTGTCCGTTGGGGCCGAAACCGGTTTGGTCTCAAAAACCAGTCGATATCGGTTTGGTCGGTTTTTACGAAAACCGAAAAAACTGTTACAGTAAATTGAAAAAATCGAGCAAATTTAAAAATCAATTTTTTTATAGAAAACCGGCCGGTTTTTCCGATTTATCCTTTTTAATTTGAAATCAAATCGGTTCGATCGGTTTTTCATTGGTTTTTCCGGTTTGACCCGTTTTCGAATTTTTAATTTTTTTTTAATTTTTTAATTTTTTTGAATTTATTAAACCGAAAAATAACCGACTTTTTAAATCGGACCCAACCGGTTTCACCGTGCTTTGTAATCTCTGGTTGGTTGGGGCTCGATCGCTTGCCTTGATCATCAATGCATGGCGCGTCCACGATCGATCGATGAATTCTGAGCAGTACAGCATGGAGACGCATGCAACATGCGTCAACAAGTGGACCTATCTGTCTTTCCCCAGATCTTGACGCGATGCTCTTCGCGACCGCGTCGTCGTCTGAACCTCGGCACGGACATACATACTCCCACGCAGCAGCTTCTTCACTCAGTGCTAGTACTATTTCAGACAATGACCAAGACATCAGTATAAATCTACTAGCTATAGATCTAGTTCTCTTCAGTATAAACAAACAGATCCCGTTGCGTTTGTCGCAGAGCACTACCAGATGAAAATGCGGTAAAATGGCGTATGAATCTCTCTTTCACCAGTTCGTCACCGGCGCTGATCACTTTCCGTTCCCGCTTTATCTCGCGACGACGACGACGACGTACGGTCCACCTGTTCGATCGCTTTGTTTACTTGCACCAGCAACAAAGCAAAAAAGCGCAGCACGCGTGAAGGAAGAAGCATCTCATCTGCCTCCGGCGACGGGCAAGCGAGGTCAAGAGCAGGATCAACAAAAGCTGCACACGCGCGGTGAACGATCTCCGGTCCTCTCTCCGCGGCGGCGGCGCAGAATGTTTGGAGCTGCTCGAGCTGGTGAGGTAAAAAGGGAGCTGCTAGCGTAGACGACAGCGTCGCCGTCAGATGGAAAAGTGAAAAACGGAGAGCAGCGAGCCCGTGTAAACGCGAGAAATTCCCTTGGCACCGAACTAGGAGCTTCGGTACTTACTTTCCTCTAGTGGAAGCAGAGGAAAACAGAGCGCGTCAAAAGGGAGTTGCATGCTAAGCAGCCTAAGCTCCACAGTCTGATGCCCTGATGGTGACGGAGCCGGTGATGCGGGATGCGGCTGTGTCCTGTGCTCGTGCATCGACGCGAGGCGGCGGCGGCGGTAAGTCGTACGCGTGCATGTGCAGGGTTCCGTTTTGTCTGGAGAAGAGAACGACCAGTTCGCTAGTGAAAGAGAGCGCGGATGGTGCAGGCGATTTCGAGAGGCGTCGGCGGCGCTGGACAGTGTTGAAAAATTGTTGGGAGCCAAGCAGCGCAGCCGGGGTGGTAGTAGGGTGGGCTCGGCCTGCCTGCGCGCATAATCAAATGAAGTAAACTAGTGCATGCACTTGGTTGTAGATATTTGTGTTGGGGGGATGGGAGTTGACATGCATAAATACGACAGATGTTTTTTTTTTCAAAAAAAAAGAAGAAAAGGTCCACACGGATCAAGCTCACAATAATACAGTACTGAACAGAGTAGTGAAGCGTATGTATCGGCATGTGGCTACACACCAAACCATATGCTAGGTTACATAACTGCACTACCGGTGTAAACCAACCCACACCTGTTTTGGTTACGTACTGTCAACCAAGGTTTTGAAAACCGGTTCTGAATCAGTTTTTGCTTTGTCCAAAAACCAGATCGCTGGGCGGCAAAATCGGTTGGCTAGAGAGACCAAAATTCGGACCGATTTAAATGAAAACAGGCCGATTTTTCACCGGTTTCAAAACGCAACTGTCAACACCCTCGCTCTCTCTTTTACCACCGGATCAAACGTCATGCACACGTTCTGCGAGCTAGCTAGCTAGGTCGGCACGTAGCTTGCCCACCATATGCGTGCGCATGGACTGATGACGAGTGGAGAAGTCACCGAGGGCAGACTCGTGGGGGTACTACTACTACTAATCAACCGACGAAGATTACCGTCGGGACACCGGTGACGACCGAATCAATCGCGCGCCGTCGTTAATCACAGAACGTGATGCACGGGCATCCCTCCGCAGCAGTTTCCTCCCGGAAGCGGGGGCCGGCGGTCCACTGGCGAGTCAACTGACTGAAATTTCACACTGATGATGAATGGAAGTGTGTGAACGCCTCCGAATCCACGACGACAAGCTTACGCACGCGTGGTGCTCCCTTGGCATCTCGTATCACTTGGTTCAGTGATGGTTTTGGCCAAACCGACGACCAGTTTCTTGGAGTAATTACTAGCTAGGATTGTCAGTAATCAGTGCTCCGCTGAGGTCGATGCCAGCCAACAACGACAGTTTTCCAGAAACATTGACGTCGTCGTCGGTCGTCCGTGTTACGGCCGGCCGGCCGGTCGGTCGGTCATCCCCTGATCAAAACTAGTCTAGTGGTTCAAATTTAATTAATATGCGTGCAAGATGTGGTCCGTTTTAGGTCCAAGCTACTACCATGCACGACCAGGTCAGGCAGGGTTTATGTACGCGAGCATGACATACTCGCCACGTGGGCGAGATGGGGTCTCCCGAGCGAGCGCCCTGCATGGGCATGGATGCAAAAATCGGAGACCAGCGGTCTGTTCGGTTGGTGTCTAAATTTGTAACGTCTAAGTTTAGCCGTGTCACAAATTGTTAAGTTCACTATCATAACTATAACAAGTTATACTTTTATATCACTTTATCTCATATGTCATATTCTCATTTTGTTACCAAACTTTGTCACACTTATGGTTAAAATTTTGCTAGCTGTTTTTTTTTTTTACAAACCACACATAACTAATCTTAAACATGGTAAAGTTAAAACAACAACCAAACAAACCAAACAGGCCCTACACCTGCCAACGGTCGTCCGGAAGCCCTACACCTGCCAACGGTTACCCGTGCCCCCAGCAGTGTGCTCCAGCGGCGAGACGGAGCCCTGAAAGTGTCGAAGAAGCAGACGCACCCGTGAGTGCAGAGGAAACGAAACAGCGGCACCGCTGTTCTGGTTTTCTGCTAGCACACGATTCAATCAGTGCGTACTCCTAACAGGGTTTTCGGCTAATCAATTCCGTCTTGTACTACTTCTACGTAGGAGTACTCTCATTTCTCCCCCGCTCTGCTCTACTCAGCCACACCACCTCCGTCGGAAAAGTTTCATCAGGTCACACTCACACCACCCCGACAAGCGGGGACGAGCCGAACTGAACTGCTGACCCCCGCCGCCAAACGGCAGGACTGGAGTATGTGCAATTCATGAGGCGGGAAGCAGGGTTCTTACTCCCAATAATCTGATATCCTCACAAACAAGAACGTACCGCTGTGACGCGCGAGATGTGAAATCGATCTGGCGCGGCGTTGGCAACGAACAGCAGCGAGCTACCAGTAACCCGGAGGGAGACGGAGTCACGGAGTGCGTCCATCACAAAGCATTCACGCGCGCAAGCACGCGCGCGCGCCGCACTCCAGTTCTCCTCCATGTGTGCTGCTGATGAATTGCAGCCAGCCAGATCCATCCGGCCCGGCCACTCCGCATCGCAGGAATGCAATAGCGCGGCCTCCATCCGCTGTCTTTGTCCGCATCGCAAGATGATGCATATGCTCCGCCCTGGGTCTGGGACTTGCTCCCGGAGAAACGAAGCGACTTGCTCCGGGCTGGCAGCCCGCACGCACGAACCGGCCTCAAATGTTTTGATATCTCCATCATCCAGATCCAGCTATCTGGCTCCCGGACCCCAGCCAGAACTGATCTCAGAACACCGTAACGACCAGCTGTGACAATTGGCCTGATCTTTACAGACAAATTGAAGGCAGGCAGCGAGCGCTCGATCCTAATCCTACAGTACGCATAGTACACTATAGTAGTATCACATTACAGGACGCTAGCTGAAGAACCGAAGCTTCACAGCGCCGGCGAGTGTTTACTACTCCTACGATCTCATTAAGCTACCGGCAACGATTTGCTGGAGCCAGTGGCCGTACCCCCTCCCAGGCCGGTCCGACGGTCCTGGCTCCTGCTCTCCGCCGTGCGACCGCGCCTTTAATTTCCAGCCTCGGCCTGGACTCAACTGTCCGATCGGGAATTGAATGGCCGAAATCAAAGCGGCGGTGGATGGTTACGGCGCACGTACGGCCATGACGAGCGAGCTTCTCGTAGTACTGTATTACGCACGGATCGCCGTCACTGATTACATGGATCCAGATCACCGGCACTACGGTAACCTTTGAATCTCAGAATCGATTCTGGATTCTTGATTTTAGAACCCGGGTTCGAAGAATTCAAAATCTGAACCGTTTGAACTAAGAGATTTTATCTAAATTCTTTAATTCTAAAATTTAGATTTTATAAATTTAAAATCTTAATAGATTACAAAATTTTATCATTTTAGATAGATTGATATGCATTGTCATATAAAATTTTAAATAATATTTAAATTTATAAAATTTTATAGAATTTCATAATCTCTCAAAAACTCATCCGTTTAGATACTTGTGGGATTTTTTTAATCCAAATTCTAAGAATCCCTTAGGGTTCAAATGGAGCCTACGGACGGGTGTTAACGAATTCCCTCTCCGCTCTGAAGTCATTGGTTATTAAATTCGAGGTTAATTACGTCGTATCCGTCATGAGTCATGACACGAATGGAAGATCGACGATCGTTGGAAATTTGTACTAGTAAAGTTTGTTCTGACAAATCCATTTGTATAAGAGATACTATTGTCGTTTGGAAAGTGGAAACTGTGTACCATATGTTTCTTGTACTGGTGAGGAGCTCTCCACCTAATTTTTTCATTGAAAACAAAACAGAGTTTTGTTAGTAACACCTGTTTTTATAAATAAGTACTATTAATCTCCCTCAACTATTGCAGTAGTAATGGTTGAGAAAAGATGATAGAACTTATTCTTTTTTATAACTAGATAATTTTAGCATTGCCATTTTTGTGTTTGTGATAAGGTTTTCCTTCTACCGATGAAAGAGGTTGTTAGAGTGACGCGGTTTTTTTCTCGTGCCCCGTCATGCGGGGGTCCCGTCAGCCGTCCAAGCTCTGCGCGCGACGACCCTGACAGCGGCGACGTGTTTTTTGCAGGGGGGCCTCATTGGCAGTGGCTGAGAGCCAGCTTCCCTCGGATATCGGAGCGGTGAAGGCCGCTTTTCCCGTTGTTGGAGTCCTGCATGAACACCTCCATCGATTTGTTATTTTTGGCCCTTGGATCACGCTTCCCAGAGACCACACTTCCGCCAAGAGAATTCACTACCACAGCGATCAACGAGAAATGCACCAACCAGAAGGCGTAGTCAATCCAAACGGCATGGAAAGTGACAGAGAGCCAGAGCCACGAGGTGGGAGGCCTGGCTGAGAGCCAATAAATAGGCGCCCGAGTCAGAGTCATCCGCCAGCCCATCGCGCCCCTTGTTCCTCGCTCTCATCTCTCTCTCTACTTCACTCCGGCAGTCCGGCGCCACCGACCCGAGTGCAGCGTAATACGGGAAGAAAGAGAAGATGGCCGGAGGAGGCGACAACGGAGGTCACGACCAGAGGGCCATGGAGGAGGGGAGGAAGGAGGAGTACTCCGCTGACCAGGGGTGCGCCATGGCCTCCGTTCCCTTCGTTCAGAAGGTGAGTCCGCCGGCGCCATGCGTGGTTTCTCTTCCTCTTGCCGTTCGTTTGTTCATCCACGCCTCGATCACTGCATCTTCCATTCTAAGTCAGAGACGCGATCTGTTGTTTGTCAAGGATGTTTAGGACGCAATTCAGTTAGCGTCGCGCGGAATTATTTGATCTTTACTTTCAAAGCTGTTGTATTTGCTTGGCCAAAGTTGAATCGTATTACCATTCCGGTCTTTTGAAAAAAAAAAAATCATATTACCATTCGTAGCGTGCCAACAAGAATTTCCAAATAGAGGTGTGTGTGTGCAAATCTGGGCACATGCTGGCAAGAATTTATGTGACGCCAAAGCTGAAAGCTGTTAGCCAGCACCAACCTAAAAAGATCCTTCCTTGTCTGCATCTAGAGTCATGACAAAAATGAAGCACCAAAAATACAATGAACAGTGATCGATCGAGCAACACTCACATCTCAGATCCGTTCTTCTTTTACTAATTTGTTCGGATATATACTGACGCTTTTGTCCATGAACACTCCTAAAGAACTAAAGTTTCTAAAACAAAATGGTAATGAACCGATTCTGCACGCACGCAGATCCTGGCGGAGATCTTCGGGACGTACTTCCTGATCTTCGCGGGGTGCGGCGCGGTGACCATCAACGCGAGCAAGAACGGGCAGATCACGTTCCCGGGCGTGGCCATCGTGTGGGGGCTGGTGGTCATGGTGATGGTGTACGCCGTGGGGCACATCTCCGGCGCGCACTTCAACCCGGCCGTGACCTTCGCGTTCGCCACCTGCGGCCGCTTCCCGTGGCGCCAGGTGCCCGCCTACGCGCTCGCGCAGATGCTCGGCGCCACGCTCGCCGCCGGCACGCTGCGGCTAATGTTCGGCGGACGGCACGAGCACTTCCCCGGCACGCTGCCGACCGGATCCGACGTGCAGTCGCTCGTCATCGAGATCATCATCACCTTCTACCTCATGTTCGTCATCTCCGGCGTCGCCACCGACAACAGAGCCGTAAGAACCATTTCTACGTTTCATAGGACTAGGAGTACTTCCGTTTATATTTAGTGCTAAAATAAGTGTTTCCGTGGATGCAGATCGGGGAGTTGGCAGGGCTGGCCGTGGGTGCAACCATCCTACTTAACGTGCTGATTGCCGGGTAAGTATATAGTGACAACTTACGCCTTTGCAATCGATCAGCCTTGGATAATTCGCAGGAGTCAGTAGTAAGAAACAATTTGGCCTTTGAGTACCACCAAAATTTGATACAGAAACCTTAGATTTTTCTCAAGTCAAAAAGAAAGAAAAGACAGAGTATTCAGTGCGGCTGTCCTTGTCAGTAGGAGAGTTTTATGGAGCCATAAAGACCGTCATGTGATGCGAACGGCGCACGGCGTGGCTGTTTAAGTCTTGAGTGCGCGCTGCCGTGGTTGGTGAAGACCGGTGCCCTGGCGTTAGTGTGAACGTCGGCACCACCGGTAGTCGCTAGGGACCCGGACCGTGTATGCAATTGTGAGCAGTGAGCAGCTCCTTGTGAACACTGACCTGAATCCCCCAAAATGTTGTTCTTTCTGCCAGGCCTGTCTCCGGCGCGTCGATGAACCCGGCAAGGAGCGTCGGGCCGGCGCTGATCAGCGGCGAGTACCGGGCGATCTGGGTGTACATCGTCGGCCCCGTCGTCGGCGCCGTGGCCGGGGCGTGGGCGTACAACCTGATCCGGTTCACCAACAAGCCCCTCCGCGAGATCACCAAGAGCGGCTCCTTCCTCAAAAGCATGAACAGGATGAACTCCTCCACCTAATTAGTCCGTCAAGATTAACCGCCACGCCATGGGCAATGGCGTGCGAGATCTCCTGGTGGTACTCTTGTGTCCGTGTGTGTCTTCAAGCTGGGACAGCCGTGAGACCTGATGATGCGTATGTGGGAGTAATTCAGTAATTTGGTCTGGCTGTCACAATAGAGTAGTATACTACTGTGTAAAAGTATATATAGATGTTTATGTGACGTGTATGTGGATGGGAAATGTGCGAGTTTTTTCGGCGGATGGAAAGGTGTAACTTGGAACCATGTCGTAGGGTTTGTTGTCAAGGTGATGCTACTGGAGACATGGGACTGGACCTTCAGTTCCAGGCACTGTTAGTTTAATACATAGCTGGATGTGCTTCTTGAATCTGGGATGTCATGATATGCATGGCTTGAATTTGGATGGTTTAACTTGGTTCCAATTCGGCTCCCTCCTACCCAGCATAATCTAAGGCCCTGTTCCTTTATTCTATAGATTATATTATCCGTATTGTAGGTGTTAGATTTTATAAAATCCGGATTATATAATCCAGATATTCTCAAAAATAAAAATAAATCATGCAGCAGATCAAATGACAGGCCTGTTAGTCCATTACTGAGTACAAATGGGCTTGGACAAAACAGTCACTACCGAACTGGAGACCCATTGCAGCCCGTCGGAGCCCAGCAAAAAGACTAAAACCCGCCGACCCCACCACCTTCGTTCCCCTTTGCCCCGAATTGAGAATTTGGGATCCGAGCGCCACCAGCCCAACCCGGACGCCCCGATTCCCCTACCCGACCGAGCTCGGCTAGGGTTCAGCCACCTTTGATCCCGCCGGAACCTCCTCCGGCGCCCACCGCCCCGCGCTGCCACCACCTCCGCCACCATGTACAACGGCATCGGGCTGCAGACGGCCCGTGGGTCGGGCACCAACGGGTACGTCCAGACCAACAAGTTCCTGGTCAAGTATCGGACCACCAGCGGGCCGCCCAAGCCGCCGCTCCCGGGGCATGGCGACGACGCCGGCGCAGGGCTCGGCGGGATGCGGAAGCCCAACAAGGAGATCCTCGAGCACGACCGCAAGCGACAGGTGGAGCTCAAGCTGCTCGTGCTCAGGGACGCGCTCGAGGAGCAGGGCTACACGGAGGCCGAGATCGAGGAGCGCGTGGAGGAGGCGCGCAGGGCCGCGGAGGCCGAGGCCGCAGCGGCGGCGGCCGCGGCAGAGGAGGCGGGTCCCGGCAAGGGACCACCGGTTTTATCAGGCAGAGGAAGGCATGATAACTCTTTACTCCTACTGGCGTCTTGAGGCTCTGTGGCAATACTTTGGCGATAAGTTCATTTAGGGATCTTGCACTTGCTTACGTCCTTATTTACCTTTGAGATTTTATGCCACTTAACAATTGAACCTCATACTTAAAGTCTATTTCTCTGTGCGGTTAGTAGTTCAGGGTCGCCAACTGTGATTATCACTAATAACCATTGTTTCAATTCTCAGGCTTGCAATTGTAGAAACTGGAATGTTTGTCCAATTAGCATGTTTTAACTTTCATCAGTTACCAAATTTACTGTGAATTAGGAGTCTCAGACTTACTATTCCTGTATATTTAAACTGAAGCAAAAATATTGATTGCAGTTTGGTGCTGCCCATGAATAGGTGCTCTGCAATTTTCTGTTCTTCAGTCCTAGCTCTCACATTGGAAAGCTTGCCTTCTGTTCATGTTTTATATTTCTCAATGGGATGGCATATTGCTGAGGAGAATGGGCGACTGAGAATACTTTACAAAATCTTTTGACCTGCTTTAGTTGGATACCTTGATTTAATTTTCTGAGATTTTGATGCGAATTTATTTCTCTGTTTACTTCATGCGCATTATTATAGCTTCTATCTGTATGTTCATTGGCATTTCTGTCTGTAGGGCTTTGTAATATCGTTTGGTGCATGTTTCTATGTTATGAATCTCTGAATTCATCTTTTTCTGTATATTGTTATTTTTTTATGATGACAAGTTGTTAAATTCTACTCAGGTTTATCTCTGAATTCATCTTTTTCTGTATGTGGTAATTCTGTATGATAACAAGTCATTAAATTCTACTCAGGTTTGCAGACACACAGAGTCACCACGTCGCAGCACGGAAGGAGAAGCAGCTTGAGATTCTAAGGGATGCCCTTGGCCTGGATGCTGATGATGCAAAAAAGAAGGGAGATGTAGAAAGTGACGTGGAGTCTGGGGAGCTTGTTCCAGGGAAGTACTCTGAAGAGTTGGATACTGCTGGTCAGGAGGATAACAAGGTTTCAAAGGATAGCAGGAAGGATGCAAAGAAAGAAAAGAAACAGAAAGGCAGTGGTAAAAGGAGCAACAGCAAAAGATATAAGAAGAGCATGGACGACTCAGATTCAGACTATGAGCATAACAACAAGGAAAAAAGTTCTCATCATGATTCAGAAGATGATTCTGAGAGTGATTATGATGCTAAGAAGGTTAAGAAACCCAGCAAAAAATCTCGTCATGATTCAGATGATTCTGAGGATGATTATTATAAAAAGAAGCACAACAAGAAATCTCGTCATGGTTCAGATGATGATTTTGAAACTGGTCGTAAGAAGGCAAACCATGGAAAGGGCCGTCACCATGATTCAGAATCTGATTCGTATAGTGATCATGATAAGAAGAAAACTAAAGCTGTTAAGAATGATCAAGATGAAAGAAAGAAGATTCTAGTGAGGAACTCTCGTCATGTCTCTTTGGATGAGAGGCCCAGGAAGAGTATGTATGAGGATACTTCTTGTTGTGACTCTGAGTATGAAAAGCCCAGGAAGAACAAGGTCAAGGATGTTTCCCGTCATGACTCTGAGGATGAGAAGCCAATGAAGAGTAAGTACAAGGATAGTTCTCGTCATGACTCTGAGGATGAGAAGCCCATGAAGAGCAAATACAAGAGTACCTCTCGTCATGACTCTGATGATGAGGAGCCAAGGAAGAGCAAGTACAAGGAGAGGTCTCGTAAGGACTCGGAGAGTGATGACTCTTACAATGATTCAGAGGGTGACTATGATCTGAAAGGGCAGAAATCTGTTAAAAAGGGCAAATATACTGCTGAGTTCAAGTTGGACAATGACCGTGGTGAGGGATCAAAACATGTGAAGATTTCTCACAGCTCTGAGCACCATAAGCCTGAAATGGATGTTAAGAAAGGCCAGTACCTTGAAAGATTGAAAGGTGACTCGAGGAGTGATGACAACAAAAAGAACTCTGTGAAGAGTTCTCGCCATGACTCTGAAGATGAGAAGGAACCTGGCGAGGTACGTCACACAGACAAGAATCATCATGATTTCAAGGATTATAGACAAGAGGAAAAAGGCAAAAAGAGGTGTGATGATTCCGTGAAGAATGTTGATAAGCGCAGGAGGTATGATACCGATTCTGATTCTGATTCGGATTCGGATGGTTATGCCTGTCATAGGAAGAGACAACAGGATGCTGTGGGGGTAAAAAGGAACGTGCCAGAAGGCCCAAAAAGAAGGGTTACTAGCTCAAGTGAAAGTTCAGATTACAGCAGTAGCAGTACCAGTAGTAGTGAGTCCGATGATAGTGCTGATAGCTATGAGTCTGAGTTAAAGAAAAAAGAGCTCTATAAACAAAGGATGAGGGAGGAAGAGAAAAAGGAGCTGGAGAAGCAAAAGCAGAGGGAGGAAGAGAGAAAAGAACTGGAGAAACAAAGGCAAATGGAGACACAGAGGATGGATTTAGAGAAGCGGAAGCAGAGGGAGAGGGAGGACGACACGCATATGGAGAGAGAGCAGGACAGACACAGGGAGAGAGAGCAAGATAGAAGAGGTGGAGATGGTGTGGAGAGAGACTACAAAAGAAAACTTGGCAAAGATAGGTACGATCCAAATTCAAGTTCAGCTAGAGAAGTTGCATATATGGATCGCCGAAACAAAGATGGGAAGAGGGATGAAGAGCGGCACAGAAGTAGAGATGTTGAAAGGCAGGACTCCAAAAGGTCTAGATATGACGATTTCTATCACCATTCAAGGAGGGATAGGGATGAAGAACGCTACTCTAGAGATGATTATAGAGACAGGAGGCGTCATTGAATAGTAAGTTATATGAGACTGTTAAGTCTTATACTCCTTTGCGACTAGACAGTGAACATCATTCTTACAAACTCATGGTTGTGTTATATCTGAAGTGCATACGTTGGTAATACTATGCCAGAGCTTTCAGGATATGCCTATCACAACTTTCACTCGTTTTTTTGCATGTATCTCACCAAGTGCATCCTTTGCAGAAATGTTGGTATTCTGATGCACAATGAAACATCTTGGACGAGGTCAGCTGCCCGCATCAACTTTGAGCCGCGTATCAGATCTCTGCTCTATCTGTAAAACTCAAGCCACCTAGCAAAGGAACTCACATACTATCGGGCTCTCTTGTTTATGATTGCATCCACCGTTTTTTCAAGTACGCTATGCAGTGGGATTTATTTTGAGTTGAGAACTTGTGTAATGTTTTGTGGAGCTTTGGCTTGTTAAATATATGCCGCCTTGACAAATTCATGGTCAGCATGTAACCATGAGTACCATAATACGGTAATACCCTTGTCACGTCCACCCCCTTTTGTTTTTTCTTTGCCAGCGTGCATCGGCCTATAAGGTTGAAGACGATGGTATTTTGGTCATTTGAAAAATATTAACAGTAAAGATGACGTAGATGGCTTATACAGATACGTTTTTAAATTGTCTTCGTTTCTAAATTGATGTTCCTAAATTATGTTGTCATTAATTTTTAATATCAATTTTGATCATTCGTTTTATTTAAAAATTAATTTAAATGTGTAAAATTTTAAGTTGAGATTCAAATAATAATAAAAATAAATTAAATTATAATAAAATATATGATATTTTTTTTAAAAAATTTAAATAAAACAAATAGTCAAAATTGATGTTAGAAATCAATGCCAAACATCAATTTAAGAACAAGAAAAATTATAACCTACATATAGGGGATAATCACTACCATGGCAAAGCAGTTATAGATAAAATTAACAAATAAGTAACTATTTTTCGTGGAAAACCAGCAGGAGCACTGCTCTTTGATGTACTCCATATTTTAGACCTTAGGTTAGTGATCTTGGGCACGCTGCGACAGCAAAATTAAGAACTGAATCCACGTCCCAGTGATGATATACTTCATAATGCATATGGATTTATTTGTATTTGTTCTGATTTGGGTTTTCCAGATCAGAGACGTCCGTGCCAAAAGGATCACAGAACTTACTCCTGGACACATAATGCTTGCGCGCGGTGACAAGACACGCTTATGGTTCTTTACATTGCAATTTTGACATGTCTTATAGCACTATTATTGCCTATATAAGTGACAGCAGGACTGCAGCTCAAAATCTGATTCTGTGAAGGTTTTTGTGAACACAGGGGTGATGCATATTCAACTCCCTGTGATGCATATTCAACTTTTCTAAAGGGCAGAACCGGCACGGCGACGTCTCGTTGCGTTTGATGTAGCAATCTGACCGAGTTGCTCGCTCTGGCTTGGTGACACTCGTTCTCTCGCGGGGGTGTAATGCCTCAGCCAAACACCAGTGTATACCTGAACAAAGGCACGCATACCATCAGCGACAGAAGAATTATTTGCAATCATGCTAAAAGGAACCATTGTTCACCGTATTATAATTTTTGTTAGCTTATAATAACATGTCGAGCCACAAACAGGAAAACACAAAGTGTAGGATGAACCCTCCCTATATACTGACCTGTTGGGGCCTCATAATCTTAGTGTCAGGATCATCAAGTGACTCCTTCCAGTGGGCTAACCAACCAGCCATGCGAGGAATAGCAAAAAGAACTGGGAAGAATTCTGTTGGGAAACCCATTGCCCTGAAAAAGAATTGCAAGAACAATGAACTGCTACTGCTGCAACAAGGAAACAAAACAAAAAGGAGAGCAAGGTAGCCACCAACTGATGTACCTATATATAAGCCCAGAGTAGAAATCCACATTTGGATATAGCTTCCTCTTGATGAAATACTCATCTGATAGTGCAGCCTTCTCCAGAGCAATAGCAACCTGGCGTCAAACAAGAAAACAATGTGAGGAAATTGAGGACACCCAGTTTGTTTTTTTCCTCTGGACAGGTGCACATTAGAAAACATGATAATTAAAAACTCAACTTTTAATAGAATCACATACTTTTTAGAACTCCCCTGTCCTTGAGTAGAATTCTTTAGCTTTTGTGAGCAAAGTAGTAAAATACTAAATAATGTATTAGAATCATTTGTGGTCAATGCACTATTTTCGACAAAGCTGTAAAGTAGTTGCCTTGTGACCATATGTGGTTGGACCTTTCCCTAGACCCTGCACAAGCGGAAGCTATGTGCACTGGGCTGCCCCTTTATTCATGTTCAATGCATGAAGAAAAGTAAGGTTTGTTTGCATTAGGTGCAAAATTACAGGATACATGCTATTTAGCACCATATGGCTAGCTCAGACCAACTCTGTTTTCTGATTATTCTAGATGGAAAGAAAGCTCAAACCAAAATATAAACAATGTTTCAGGAAATATTTCATGTCTATAGTTAAACAGATGTGCAAAGCTAACCTCAATAAGTGGATCACGTCCCACAATTGAGAAGACCTCCTCTGCCAATTTACGGATGACTTTAGCACGAGGATCATAGTTCTTATATACACGATGCCCAAAACCAGACATCTTCCTCTTCCTACAAAAAAGGATACAGACACCTTATAAGATAAACTGAATATTTCATCTGAAAGGGCTTCTATGCACATAAGAATATAAATCAGAGAGGATGCATATGTCACCTATTCTTGACTCCTTCAATGAATTCTGGAATATTTTCCACGCTTCCAATCTCATTTAACATTTTAAGTACGGCCTGGCATACAGAAAATAACATTTAGAATCATTGACATCTTATGATCAGAATCATGATACTTAATAGCGCAGATGCAGTGAAATTTCACTCTACTGGTAGGATGTTGGGTCATTCTATTTTTCACAAAAATGTAGACAAGATTTTTCATGCTTGATTATAAATACAAAATCAGATAAAAAAATGTTAAACGACCACTCAAAGGACATTATTATCAGGATACTAGACAGACAATTTGGAAACTGAAAAAGTTGAATCATGCTCTATGCTTATTTATGATGATGGTTACTCTGAAACAAGTTGTGAATTGATGAGCTGAGAGGGACACTGAAAAATAAGGCTTACCTCATTTGCACCACCATGCAGTGGACCATATAGAGCTCCGACGCCACCAGAGAGGGCAGTGAATACATCAACACCACTGCAGGTAAAATATCACCCATTAGGAAACAGTTTCATACCCTCTGTTTGCAGTTGGATGAATAAAGTGATCTACCTTGAAGCAAGGTGCCTAACAGCAGCCGTGGAGCAGTTCATTTCATGTTCAGCATGAAGAATAAATAGGATATCTAAAGCCCGAGCAAGTCGAGGGTTTGGTTTATATGATTTATCGCCCCTATCACATTCCAAATATTATCAATTAGTCCAGGAACCCAAACACTTAGCAAGTGAATAGAAAACAAAATTACAAGGAGATAAAATGTGTTCAGGCCAATATGACTTACAAAGAGTCCAACATGTACAAGAAGTTCTCTGAGTATGAAAGACTAGATGAGGGGAGGACGGGAGGCCTTCCTGCTAATCTCAAATAGGCGGCTGCAGCTATAGTAGGTGCCTGAATATATAGTCAAGTCGAATAGGTAAAAACAATCAATAAACCACTATCTTAATTTGCAATTTGCAATTGCATGACCTGTTTTTTATCCAGAAGAGCATATTGATGAGAATATCCTACGAGTTTTAACAGTAACTATATATATTGTCATACCTTCCCAAGTACTCGTACAATTTGTTTGTCCCTGACCTGCTTGGACTTATATAGATCTTGACCCTACATAAGTAAAATATGTAATTACTGAACCCTAAAACATGACATATAAAAGACAAATTATGATTCATTATATGCTAAATTTCCAAAGAAATCCAAATATCAAAAGTAATTTTGACTTCAATTTATATTGATTACATTACATTGACAGCAATTCTTTCTCAAATGGAGCATTCAGAAATTACTTACTCTAAGAGCTGGGTTTGCATCTGGATGGAAGACAGAGAGAGTGCTCATTGCACTGGCAAGGACACCCATGGGGTGAGCATCATGAGGCATTGATTGCATGATATCCTGCCAACATTAAGATGCAACATAAACTAATTTTAATCCCAGGCCAAACTGAGAATTGTCTTGATTATTCATGGCAAAACTACTTCAAGAAAAGAAATAAAGCATACCAAGAGTCCTTGTGGCACAGCAGAGTGTTGTGAAAGAGCAAATTCCCAGCTTGCTAGTTGACTTTGAGTAGGCAAATTTCCATACACTGTGAATGCAGCATGTTCAGTCAACCAGAGAATTGCAAGACAACATGGTTACATGAACAATGAAAAGGAAAAAGGCCTCAAACTGCTTACTTAAGAGGTATGCCACCTCAACAAACGAACTGCTTTCAGCCAACTCTTCAATTGGATATCCCCTGTAGCGAAGAATTCCCTCATCCCCATCAATGTAACAGATGGATGAGCGAACAGGGGCTGTATTGAGGTATCCAGGATCATAAATCTTAAGGCCCTTGTCATCCTTTCCAGTTGTTATCTGCAGAATATTTCAAGAAGATCAACATTTATGTTTGGAAAAGGTCCTTATATTACTAAAGAAATATCATAGAGAATAAAAAAAAATCTGGTTTGAAAATGCTCATATTCAAATTGGAGAGAGTACAAATTTGCAGCGCCGCTCCAGCTGGAATGTTCATTGCCCAACCAGAGAGTAGCATCTTTCTTGAAACTTGGGTGCTCCCCAATCACATCAATTTATGAACAAGGTGATGGAAGAACATTTGCAGAATTAACCAAGAACCCATGTGCTGGCTTCAAGCACCCTCGCATGATAAAGACTATTTTTCTAGAACTAGTTATAAGCTTCTATTCATACCAAACAAATTAGAGCAGACAATTGCTAGTTATATACCCCATATCAAATTTCATTTCATGAGCTTCAGTTCATATAATTTTGATTCTCCTATCACCCATCGTTTTTTCCTACAGAAGAACAGAACTTTAGGAACATCTAAGCCATCCCAGCAGAGTCTGGCAAGAACAAACCGAGCGCACACGAGTTTTCCACCAAGGTTGACCGTGACCCTTCGTCACACGCGTAGTCGCGCCCAGCTTCGCTAGGCCCAATCAAAACCCAATCCAGAAACAGAACCCGGATTCAGAGCAGTTCCTCCTAATCAACAACGGATATTGCGGCCTAGAACTCCAAGACCACCGTGGATCACAGCAGGGCGTCATCGCCTGTGCCGTCAATTTCGAGCTCACAGCCACAGGTCGGTACCTTCTTGAAGTCCGTGGCGCGCACGGTGCCGTCCTCGGAGACCTTGACCTCGTGCCGCTTCCCGGTCCTCGCGTCCACCACCGACAGCGCACCGGCGCGCGGGCCGGGCGCCGCCGCGGACACCGGCGACCTCTCGAGCGCCTCTCCCGCCGTCGCGGCCGCTTTTCCGGTGGGACCGAGGTGGGCGGACAGCACGGCAAGGCGGCCGAGCGCGGGGTCGGCGCGATCCATGGGGTGGGCTCTGGATGGAGTCGGAACGGTGGGCGACGCGGAGGAAGGGAGGGGAAGCGGTTGCTTGGACGCTTTGGCCTCGCGCACTTCAAGATCGACCACCTCTTTTGGAATCGTGCGAAGGTGAAACTCGTACGCGCGTCAGCTTTATCACGACTGAGCTGGACGTAGCTGCCACGTCACTCCTGTTTTTACAATAGGTGGTTGGATTTTCTTTTTTCTCTTCCTAAGTTGATTTTCGTTTTTATGCAATGTAGCTTTGTTCAATTAGGCATGGGTAGGCATGGGGTCAAATATGACGTTAAAAACTAAGAACTATAACAATTAAAAGAAAGAAGGAATAAAAATCACGAAAATACAATTATGCCACACAAAGCATGCATATATTTTTGTAACCATTTTCTTTTCACACAGTAGTGGTGAATTCGTTCAAACATCTGTGGGTTTTTTTTTAAAAAAATAAGCAACTTGATGCTGAAAATCAATCTATTTCCGTAAATCTTGCTTCATTCTTTCATGTCTTTTCTTCATATGTTTACTTCAAAAAGAATCCATTGCCACTGTCGTCCACTATAAGTTGACCAACAGTGACTTAAGTTTGTTTTTTTATGATGGACATATATTTTCATTGACAAAGGTGTATGATCATGATTCAAAATACATTTAGTTACAAAGGTTTCTTGGTTGCTAGTATATAATTTTAATGACATCCAATATATGTAATTGTTAGTCACTATATATACTATACTACTAAAGTGTGATAAGATTTTTAGTGACAAAATAGCTATAGTTAATAATATTGCACATTTGCACCCATAGAACCCACAGGCACCACGTACCTTGGTGACTAAGGAACATTGTTCTTATAGATTTGTAGTGACTCATTCCTACGCATGAACATACAAACATCACACTGGTATACTAGGCCTTGTTCATTTTAGAAGATAGACCTCATATTGCTTATTACACGAGTTCAACATCCGCTGAGTAAAGACGAGAAAGATAAAAAAAATGCTATTAATTAGCATTACATCTCTTTTTTCCCTATTCTTGGGGACAAGCCTAACATCTCGCTTTGTCCGATTATTCTAGTTAACACAAGCTCATGTATGTAGAGGATGCTGTCATGCCAGCTCTTCGTGTATTATAGAGGGTACATATTGCTACGTACTTCTATAAGAAGGTTATCTCGATCGATCGATCAACTAGGCGGCGGCCTGCGGCGGCTGGAATAGGGCCCGGTGAACCTGCGACCGCTGGAGCCGGTCTCGCGCTGACAGTTGAAGTACATGGTGGCGACAGGCGCGTCGAGGTTGTAGCGGCGGGCGAAGGCGCGGGTGTTGAAGTTGTGGCGCCTCGGCGGCGCGAACACCGTCTCCCGTTCGAGCTGCTGAAACAGCACCAGCACCATGTCATGGCCTTGGGCCTGGTCTTGTCATGTTTTGTAGTCTGTGATTCTGGTGTAGCTCTTAGCTGGGCCATGGGCCTTGTAATAAACCTAAACTATGTTACGGTGCAGATATAAGTGGCATCGGGTGATGGTGGGCTTTTCATCGATGAGATGAACAAACCTTATCTCAACTATTCTCCCTGAATCTATCTCACCTACCCCGTTCTTTCCCAACTCTCCTCTGAATCCTATCATTCTTCACCGAAGGTTATGCATTCTCGTAACAATTGGTAATCAAAGCCACCATTACCTTCCGATCTGGCACCCAAGAAGAAGCATCCGACAAAATTCAAGCAGAAGATGGCGGAAGCGTTGGAGAAGGCAGAGCAGTCGAGTTCAGGTATCGAGCTGCTTTTGAAACAGTTAATCGACGACGCGACAACCCAGAGAGCGACTCTGTCGAAGATTGAGGAGTCTGTGCAGGCTGTGAGGAGTACGACGGAAGAAAATCTGAAGAGGATTGGAGAACTAGAGAAAAAAGCCGCAACGCCACAACCTTCAGCAAATCAGCAGTCCTCATTGTCCCTTCCGCCACCAGCCAATCGCAGTACAGGAGGCAAGCCTCCTTCAACTCAAGAGAAGAAGGTGGAGATCCCTAATCTGGGTGGGGGGCTGCACATCGACGCAGGAAAGAAAGGAAGTGTTGGGGGCATTCTGGCAGCACACCAGCGTCAACCAGAGAAGGGTACGTCGCACTCTGCTCCTGCTACCCCTAATTTTCGCACAGATCCGCTGTTTGGCAAGTACTTTGATCTGATGCCGCAGATCCAGCAGCTGACCACACAGCAGACCAGTCCAACTCACCGAAATCTGCCCAAACTTAATTTCCCAAAGTTTAATGGGGACAGTCCAAAAATTTGGCACCGCAAATGTGAAGTTTTCTTTGAGGTGTTTGGAGTGCCAGAATCCTTGAAACACGGTTTGCTACACTGAATTTTGTTGAGAAGGCTGTCTTGTGGTTAGAAACTGTGGAGGTTGGTGGCAGAATTGAACGTTGGGATGACCTCTGTCAGTTGGTGTTTACTCCCTCCGTCCCCAAATATAAGCATTTTTAGGTTTGGTCAAAATCAAACGCTATCAACTTTGACTAATAATATCTATAAATTTAAATAATTTCTAATATAAAAAATTATATAGTATGAAAGTATGTTTCACGAAGAATCTAGTAACATGATTCATATATGATAAAACATCATTAATTTTATATTATTAATAGTCAAAGTTAAAGAAGTTTGACTTTGCTTAAATCCAAAAATACTTATATTTAGGGACGGAGGTAGTACTAGATAGGGCAAGGATCAACATAAGCTGTCTATGCTCAGATTCTCACTCTTAGATAAACCACCACTGTAGCAGATTACATTGAGCGTTTTGATGAGTTGCGCCGTCAAATTTTGCTGCATGATCCTTCAGCAAGTTCAGTTTTCTTTGTCTCTCGATTTCTGGAAGGGCTCAGAGATGACATTTGCACTGCTATTGCATTACACTGTCCGGGTGACATGGATACAGTTTGTTCTCTAGCTACGTTGCAGGAAGAAGAAAATGATAGTGGTAAACGCAAGAGCAACTTCAAGCAGGACACAATTATTGGTCGTTCAACATGGAAATCTAATTCTCTGGGGGATAAGCACAAGGAAAAATCTAAAGCTGAGGACAGTTCAGCTAAACCTGAAGATAAACTTATCTCTTAGCTTACAGGAAAGCTAAAGGACTATGCTATAAGTGTGGTGAGAAGTGGAGTAGAGCTCACACTTGTCCTGCTCAGGTTCCCTTGCATATTATTGAGAAAGTCATGTCGGTGATGCAAGTTAAGGAAGTGCAACACTCGGATGAGGACTTAGATTCAGATGATGGTGCTGACCTTATGTCTATTCAGGGTACTATACCTTCTGCACATCGCCCTACCAAGAAGCACATCATCAGATTACAAAGCATGATTGGGAACCAACAAATTCTAATTTTGGTTGATTCTGACAGCGCAACTACTTTTATTAGTGATGCTTGAGTGCCCAAATTACAATTGGTTCCTATCAAAATTCCATTGTCTCAGTATAAAGCAGCAGATGGTGGTCTTATGAAGTGCGAGTCTATGATTCCAAACCTACAGTGGTGGTTTCAAGGGCATACCTTCCATCAGGACACTAATTCTAGCTCTTGGGGGATATGGCATGATTCTTGAAGCTGATCGGTTAGAAGCTCGGGGTCCCATGTGGATTGATTGGGGAAAAAAGAAAATAAAATTTGTGCATGAAGGGAAGGACATTTTACTTCAGGGAGTTCAAGAGGACATTTCCAAATGCTTACCTATCACAAGTAGGGGTCTTAAAGGGCTGATAAGAAGATGTGCAATTACCCACTGTATTGAACTCCATGCTACTCCTACACTGTCAGTGAAGACTTCTGATACTCTCCTGTCTATGGATGAAACAGTGGTGCCAGCACCGGTTCAGGCAGTGTTGTCTCAATACTCACAGCTATTTTCTGAGCCTTAGGGACTGCCCCCAAGGAGGAGTCATGATCATAAAATCCCTCTGATAGAAGGAGCTCAGCTGGTCAATGTGAGACCCTACCGGTACTCTCCTTATCAGAAAACTGAAATAGAAAAACAAGTGCAAGAGATGTTAAGTAAGGGAATCATACAAGCCAACACTAGTCCTTATGCATCTTCTGTTCTGTTGGTTAACAAAAGGGATGGGTCCTGGTGTTTTTGCGTCGATTATAGATTGCTGAATGCTCTAACAATCAAAACAAGCACCCCTTACCAGTGGTTGAGGAATTATTGGATGAGTTGGCAGGGGCTAAATGGTTTACAAAAATTGATTTGCGATCAGGTTATCACCAAATCAGAATGGCTGCTGGGGAGGAGTTCAAAACAGTTTTTCGTACTCACCAAGGGTTGTATGAATTCACTGTGATGCCATTTGAGCTTACAAATGCCCCGGCAACATTCCAGAATATTATGAATACTATCTTTGCTGAACTGCTTCGCAAATGTGTCTTGATTTTCATGGATGATATCCTTGTTTATAGCAATTCCTTCTCAGATCACTTACTTCATTTGGCTGCAGTATTGGACACTTTACAACGTCATCAATTCTTCATCAAGCCTAGTAAATGCTCCTTTGCCCAACAATCTCTTGAGTATCTTGGTCATGTTATATCTGCTCAAGGGGTGGCCACTGACCCAACTACGGTGAAAGCAATTGAGTCTTGGCCAGTTCCTACAACTGTCAGAGAACTTTGAGGTTTCTTGGGGTTAGTTGATTACTATAGAAGATTTATTCAACACTATGGCATCATTAGTCGACCCCTAACGCAACTGTTGAAGAAGGGTGTCGCCTTCTTGTGGACCTCAGAGAAACAATCCAGTTTTGACCATCTCAAACAGGCTCTGATTTCTGCACCTGTTTTTGTGTTGCCTGATTTCAGTAAGCAGTTTGTATTGGAAACTGATGCTTGTAATGTGGGAATTGGAGCTATTTTGATGCAAGAAGGGCACCCTGTGGCTTACCTCAGTCAGGGTTTAAGTCCCACAAATCAAGGGAGGTCCACTTATGAAAAGGAATGCATGTCAATTTTATTGGCATGGACAAACGGCGTTCTTATTTGCAACACCGAGAATTTGTCATTTGAACTGATCAGCGCAGCCTCATGCATCTAGGAGAGCAAAGACTCACTACTGGGATTCAACACAAAGCCTTTGTTAAACTTATGAGTTTGTAGTACTCGATTCAGTATAAGAAATGTAGTTCCAATGCCGCTGCTGATGCCCTTTCACGCTGTGAACCTGCTGATGTTTGTGCTGTATCCACTTGTGTCCCATCTTGGATGGAGAATTTAATAGCAGGGTATCAGGATCATGCAGAAGACAAACAACTCTTAACTACCTTAAGCTTACTAGGTAATCACCCAGTGGGATTCACTTTTCAAGATGGCCTCATCAGATACAAAGGTAGAATTTGGGTGGGTTCTAACACTTTGGCTCAACAGCATATTTTGCAAGCCTTGCATGCCAGTGGCATAGGTGGACATTCATGGGGTCCAGGGTACATACCACAAGATTAAAGCTCTGTTTGCTTGGCCAAAACTGAAAGCTTCAATCATCACATTTGTTCAGAGTTGTACCATTTGTCAACAAGCAAAGTTTGAACATGTGAAGTTACCAGGGCTTCTTCAACCCTTACCTGTCCCCACACAAGCTTGGTCGATTGTGAGTATGGACTTCATCGAAGGTCTTCTCGGTCTCACAACCATAATGCTATCTTGGTTGTTATTGATAAATTCTCTAAGTATGCTCATTTTATTCCATTAGCACACCCTTTTACTGCTATTCAGATAGCTAAGCTTTATTTCAACTCGGTTTATCGCTTGCATGGATTGCCTGATGCCATCATTTCATATAGAGACCCTATTTTCACTAGTACTCTTTGGAGGGAATTATTTAAGTTGTTTGACACCCAACTGTGGATGAGTTCTTCGTACCATTCACAAACAGATGTGCAACCTGGGCGCCTGAACCAGTGTTTGGAAACTTATTTGCGCTGTGCTGTTCATGCCTCTCCTTCAAAGTGGTTCACTTGGTTACCGTTGGCTGAATTTTGGTATAACACCACTTTTCAATCTGCCTTGGGTCACACCCCTTTTGAAGGGCTGTATGGACACCCACCTTGTCACTTCGGTATTACTGACACACATGCTTGTTCAGTCTCTGAACTCTCAGATTGGCTAAAGGACAGGAAGGAGTTCACAGCTATGCTCCGGGCTCAACTTCTACGCACTCAACAGCGTATGAAGAATTAAGCTGATAAAAGGTCTGACAGGCAGTTTCAAGTTGGTGATCTGGTTTATTTGAAGCTTCAACAATATGTGCAAATGTCCTTAGCTCCACGCAGTTGTCAGAAATTGGCTTTTCGGTTCTTTGGCCCTTATAAGGTGTTGCAAAAAGTGGGAAATGTTGCTTACAAGTTGGATCTTCAAGCACATTCTCAGATTCATGATGTGGTTCATGTCTCACAACTGAAACGCCATATTGCTCCATCTGCCCAGGTTAGTCCTGACATTATGGTTGTTCATGCTGATCACTCTTTCATTCCAGCCGCTTGTCTTCGACGTCGTCTAATCAAGAAGGGTGATACTACATCATTGTATCTTCTGGTGCGCTGGCGCGGGCTGCTGGCATCGTTGGCTACCTGGGAGTCAGCTGAAGCTCTGAAGCGTCTTTATCCTTCTACAGCAACTTAGGGTCAAGCTGCAGCTTAAGGGATGGGGAATGTCATGGCCTTAGGCCGGTGGTCCTGTCGTGTTCTGTAGTCTGTGATTCTGGTGTAGCTCTTAGCTGGGCCATGGGCCTTGTAATGAACCTAAATTATGTTGCGGTGCAGATATAAGTGGCACCAGGTGGTGGTGGACTCTTCATCAATGAGATAAACAAACTTTATCTCAACTATTCTCCCTAATTCTATCTCACCTACCCCGTTTTTTCCCAACTCCCCTCTGAATCCTATCATTCTTCAGCGAAGGTTATGCATTCTCGTAACACACCATGCGGTGGATGCCCGTCGCCGGAGCAGGAGACTCGTAGCACATCACCTCCCGGTCTGCAGCTCGCAAATAAAACGTCCCCAAGTCACGTTACGTTATCATGCTGCACAAGATAGATGATCATCTGACGAGCAAGCAATTACATACAGTGGAACTTTTCGATACTACTAGATCATCTCAGTGAGATGATCAGGAAGGAGCCAGAGACTCCAGCTCGACAGAATCAAGATCGAAGAAGAATGTAGCTTCAAACTCCAGCTGTTTTTTTATTCTTGTGGTGAGGGCAAGCTGATTACTCCCTGTCCCAATAGAAGTTTATTTTTAGGTTTTGTTAACTACATTTTGACCAACGATTTTATAAATTTAATTAAGTTTAATAATATAATTTTTATATATATTATGAAAGTATTTTTTTTTGATGAATTTAAAAGTATAAATACTAGATTTTTAAATTTAATCGAATCTATAAAAAATATTAGGCAAAACGTCGGTGAACAAAAGATAGAAATAAACTTGTACTGAAATGGAGGTAGTAGCAATTTAGCACACACTTCAAGAGCTACATGAATGGAAACATATCCACGACACGTTGTAGCTAGGCTTGTAGCGTGCTCACCGTAAGTGTCGTCAGTTGATGCCGGGATGTCGGTCACCATCCTGCATGGTCGACGTTTTATCAAACGATAGAAATGTTAGCATATGATCCGTGTACATGTATGACTCAACAAAAGAATGGCCATATGCCTTAGATACGTGTGCTGCATGCACCTCGATCCATGGATCGTCCGAGCTATGTGCAACGTGCATAGCTAGAAGCCGCCGTGTATACGTGGGCGTCAAGCCAACAGAATCGTGTGCATGCTAGGCACGTAGCTATAGCTTAACGTGTTCATAGGGTTATTAGCTTATTGGTACGTGCTCACCAGTGCAAGTATTCCCTCAGGGTGGGGTTGCTTGGGTTGGCAGCATCTGGATCGATCATCACCTATGAAATTGTTCACAATGAAAATAAGTAACAAGAGCGTTAATCGATCAACGAACTCAAGAATCAAATTAGCATTGTATAGTTCAGAAGATGTCCATAGATCTATCAAATACCAAAAGGTTTCAATCGATGGCATACCAGTATCATCTAAAGTTGTTATCATGCACTTACCAGAGTATATGCCACTCTATAATCTTCTCCTCCGATCTCGACCCTCGGCCGCTCCAAGACCGTCGGGGCTCGAAACTCCATGCCGCTGACAACAGGCATGCCATTGAACAGCACCGTCAGATCAACGGAGCTGTAGAAAGGGTCCAGGACATCCCCAGTGACACGAGAAGTAACCAAGGAATCGTTGGCCATTTCCAGTTCTTAGTTGTTGTGGTGGTGGTGGTGCTGGTGGTGCGTGTGTGGGCGCTGGATCGAACACGGAGTACCTAGTACTGAGATCTGTGTGTGCTTTGATGGTACAAGCCGCAACGGTCTTGGGATGTTTATATAGTCGAGCGGCATGCAATCATGCCGGCCATGAGAAACCTAGTTGCATGCATGGAATAATTTGACGACACTAGATCTAGTCGTTGGAAGCTTGGAGAGAATGCAGCTGGATATTCTCTGGTGAGCCCTGAAGCTAGGGCCCGCTGAAATATTCTCTCGATCGGCAATTGGGTTGTCGAGATGAATTTTCTTTCATCACCTTTGATACAAAAAGATACCGAGGATCAAAATCTCGATCTAGCTCTTTGCGAAGATTCAAAGTCAACTCGACTGTTGACTGGGATTATTGATCGATTCCTAGCTAGAGTATAGGAGTATCTTAATCGGAGCACTTTATTTTGTAAAAATAGAACTTGACTACTGGAGCTTGTAGTACCAACAAGTGTTCCTATTAATCAAGGGGTCACTCTAAGCATAATTGAGATTTAGTTAGAAATAGTTCTATTGGCGAGAAAAGATCATGATCTTTCCATTTCAAACAAACATGAATTTTTATCTTTCTGCGGAAACAATTTGGTTACACCTAAAATTACGTTATTTTACAACTCGATCTAGCTAGCTTTGTTTTGCGCCTGTACGTGTGGTCGTCTGAAAGAACAGTTGACGACATATTCCCCGCCGGAGTCGTCCAAGAGGTCGCCGGGATAGGACACGCATTAATTTGCTGCTGCTTTTGCTCTTTGCGCGTTTGGCTGTCTTTGCGACACCGCGTGGTATACCCGGTCTAAAAAAAAAATTTCATCAATGCTATGTGGCATAAGTCTAAATTTTAGTTTATATGATATTATGAATAAAGTAATACTCCCTCAGTCTCAAAATAAGTGTCGTTTTAGATTTTCAAACTTCTCACTTTAACCATTTGTTTTATTAAAAAAAAATTAAAAATATTTATTTTATTGTGAACCTGGTTGTATTTTCAATTTTTTTAATAAGACAAATGGTCAAACGATAATTTCAAAAAATCAAAAATGACATTTATTTTGAAACAAAGGAAGGAAGTATGAGTGCTGATTAAGTAATGTTAATACCCGATGCACGTAGCATCGGTGCCACCGAATTTTTTCCCCCGGTCTCAGCATGATCTCCGACGTCCCCGATGCCAGACGACATGAACACAAGTGGAACCATGCATCTTCGTATCATCGTTTGCCTTGCCCGGTCCTGGCCAAGATTCGGGTTATCGTTGGAGGCGCGGAAACCGCGGTTCATCAGTTTGACCTGTTCACGATAACAGGATCGCTACACTAAACCGTGAAAATCGAGCAAATTCGAAAATCAATTTTTTTTTGAGAAAATCGACCGGTTTTACCAGTTTACCGACCGGTTTTTTTCGGTTTATCGTTGTTGAATTTGAAATCAAATCGGTTTGAGCGATTTTTTACCTTTTTTTTATTTTATCGTCGGTTTGACTGGTTTACCTACTAGTTTAACCGGTTTTCGTATTTTCAAAATTTTTTTAATTTACTAAACTGAAAATCGGTCAACCGTATAAGGCCTCGTTCGGTTAATCCGGAACCGCTTGGAACGTGGCCTGTTCCGGCCGTATCGGCTTGCTCCCCGATTGAATACCGGCCTGGCCTGGAACGAATGTTCGGTTATGCTCGGCCTGGAACGAATTCTGGCCCGGAACAGCCATTTCGTCTCGATTTTGGCCCGGAACGAAGCCACAGCTTGGCACACCC
>BCLG01000278.1:191126-239580 GCA_001602295.1 Zoysia matrella | reverse complement strand
ATTCTGTAATACTTATGTTTGTCCTATACGACAAATGCCTGTTCAAACTCTACAGATCGGATAATAGGTGATTAAGTAACATTAACCTGTCTTAGCATACTGAGGCCTTCACCAGTGCATGAAAATCAGCATAACGGGAAGAAACATAGGATGACTACAGTAACTTCACAGGCTTGGAATCAGGGTAAATATTGTTTGTCAAGTAGAACAGTTAATATAAATAATGCAGAAATTTCATTCATTGCAAAAGGCAATTAAGTAGCTACTCAAAAAAGGAAATAGACATAAATCAATATTAAAGAGGGCACACAAATTTTGAAGAGAGAGATCTTAAAACAAATTAGGGTCCCAGATATTTAATTTGTTTTTCAATATGAATGGAATTATGAAAATAAATTAGGTAATTTACAGTACCTAAGAAAAAGTTATGCTGTAAGACAATGAATAGGCTTCAGTACTCACAAGATAGGCAATGTTGTTAAGTTTTCAATCGATGTTGGCAAGGGCTGGTCAAGTTGGTAGAAAAATCTATAATGAAGAAGGTTGAGATGTTATATATTTCAAACTCAAATAAAGCCGAACGGTACAGCAATGGTCAATATAGCATCACTGCACAAGCGAGGGACTGTACCTTTTTATCAGTGTCATGGTACCACTGCCGGAGGTCCGAAGCTATTGTATCAGTGCCAAAGTGAGGAGCGAGGATAAATGAAATGGGGCAGGGGAGTGAATCAGATCATCATAGCAAACGAATCAAATCAAACTGTGGAAAAAAAAAGTAGGAAAGAACACGAAATTGAATATGGTCACCAACCTGCCCATCAACAATTATCTGAAGAACACGAATTTGGACACCAGCTGCCTACAATTTCAATTACTGTCTCAATCATTGCAGCAAAAAATGTTTGTCCCGTTGCAATACTAAATGAATGCAAAAATTAGGACGGCTTTCAACACATCAAAAAATTCTTCTAATGAAAATAGCAATTTAATTCCGTAGAGAAGAAGGGTACCATAAACAGTAATTATGTTTCTTTTATCCTTATCTATGAAAGAACAAATAAACCCTGCTATCTATCTTAGTCCTTGGACGTGAATGTGTAAATCAAATGACAATAAAATCTGAAGAAATTGCTCTCATAAGAACACATAATGAAAATTCAAAAAAATGAATCATGTTTCCATATAATGATAGGATCATCAGGATCATAGATGGATTTCATTATGTTGTTACCTCGAATATAGAACAAAGTCTAGAATCCCCAAGTTTGTTTTCTTCGAAAAAAGTCACCTGTGGCCTCCAATATCTGATTAAAATTGAAAAATTAAAAAATCAGAGCTGCTGGGGCGGCCGGGGTGGGGAAAGGAGGGAGGCAGCAGTGCACGGCTAGGGCTGGCGAGGGAAAGAGGAAGGGAAGCGTTGGCGGGTTGCTGGGACGGGCAGGCGCATGGCTAGAGCGGGAAGAAGAGCAGGGGACGACGTGCGGCTGCGAACGCCGGTGGGGAGGAAGAAGGGAGGCGGTGCCGCTGAGGCAGGTAGTGGGAGCGGAGGCGGCCGGTACCGTGGGAGACGGCGGAAGAGGCGGCGCGTGGGCTGTTGGGAGGGCAAGGGAGGAGGGATCAGGGGAGGGGAGGGGACGCGTGGGAAGGGACAGCGATGACAGATGGGCCTCCAATTATTGCTGATGTTGTTTAATTAGTTTTTTAATTTTTTTAAATTGTTTTGTTAGTTTTTAAAATTTTTCTAAAGTTATTCGGTTAGTCTCCAAAGTTTTTCAAAGTTCTGCCTGACAAGACAAATCAAACAGAATAACTTTGGAATACTTTGAGAATAACAAAATAACTTTAGAAAATTTTGGGAACTAACGAAATAATTTAGAAAATTTTTGAAATTAACGGAATAACTTTAGTAAACTTTAAAAATAAATTAAAGGCCCTCTACACGAAGAGCTTGACGAGCTTAACCTAACGGAATAACTTTAGTAAAGAACTAACAGAATAATTTTAAAAAAATTTAGAAACTAACACAATAACTTAGTAAACTTTGAGAATTAAAGGAACAACTTCAGTAAACTTAAGAATAGCTCGAAGGGCTCCTATAGAAAGAGCTCGATGAGATGAATCTAACGAAACAACTTTAGAAACTTTTGAGAGCTAATAGAATAATTTTAGAAAATTTTAGAAGTTAATGGAACAACTTTGAAAACTTTGAGAATTAACAGAACAACTTTAGTAAACTTTGGAAATAACTCGGAGGGCCCCTACACAAAAATATAACAATTTTAGAAAACTTTGTAAATGTGAGAAAATGTTTTTTGAATTTCTTAAAATTAACTGTTTAATAAATTAGAGTAACCTTCTCCGCTCAACTGAAGCGAACTAGGACTCAATCGCTCGCCGTTCGATCGCACAGGAATGGGTGTGATTGAGCGACTGCTTAAGTTGCGGTTACTACTACCATCGCACCTGATCCGTGTCCATTTTTAGAGAGATGTTACAATACTTAACCTATAAAATTATAAGTAGATACATAAGTTCAAACTGATGTTTCATAGCTGAAAGAGTTGGAGAAGCCATGCAAGGCAATTGCTAAAGAAAACATGCCACACAATAGAGGATAATATTTAGAGCTCCTGAAGCTGAAGGAATATCCTGAGCTGAAGGTATTCTCTTTCCCAAAACTTGCTACTGCTACATTTCCCCCTTTTGCTAAGTTAGCTTCAGACTTTCGGTGCATCCAAAGAACTGACTAAGGTGGTTTCTTTTTGGAGGCTACAACAGTTCCTGCTTGCTGGAGCCTCAGAGAGGCATAACATGCTCCTAGTCCTATGCAAGCAGGTCATCTGGCCGGGAAGACATGATCACTCAAGGCTTGAACAAACAAAAGTTTCTGGGATTTTTTGCCTTGTAAACTCTTAAAATTTCAGAGACCGACAACTACAGCACATACCAA
This sequence comes from Zoysia matrella, assembly GCA_001602295.1. Classification (NCBI taxonomy): domain Eukaryota; kingdom Viridiplantae; phylum Streptophyta; class Magnoliopsida; order Poales; family Poaceae; genus Zoysia; species Zoysia matrella. The sequence goes on along the minus strand of BCLG01000278.1, from coordinate 236,627 downwards.
CAGCGACATGGTTAAACAGGAAACAGTCAAAGTACCTCGGTGCGCTGACTAAGTGACTCTGAGCAACCACTGAGTAGAGGGAAAGGTATGCCAAAAGGGAAGGCTGTCATCTGGACCACTGATTTACTAGTAACAGAAATGAATAAAAATTTGACTTGGTGCACCAGCTCGTGGGGCAAAAGAAATTCATGAACTGTAAAGCAGTAACAAAACACGAAGGAATCCCGTGACAGAAGCTTTGTAGTATTAGAAAGATCCATATGAAAATACGATTCCCACACTATGGCAAAAGAAATTTATGAACTGAAAAGCAGTAACATACTATGAAGGAATCCCATGACAGAAGCTTTGTAGTATTAGAAAGATCCATACAGAAATACACGATTCCCACACTTTCAAAAGTGTGGAAACTGGCAAATTTCTATACCATGATGAGCCTGGCATGCCCCATCATAGTTACAAAAGTACTGATGGTGAAACAATAGCCATCATAGGTCTCTGCCTCTTTAACAGCGGGTAAATCTTTGTGAACTAGCCATTATCTTTGGTGGAAACAGCAGCAAGAGAAAGCTGCAGGAAAACTGTAGCGAGGCCTGAAACATCTCAGGCTCAGAGTTTTGACACTGAGGAGGGTACTGAAAAGGGTGACAAGTCGCTAAGATTCAAGAACCGGAACAATTCCGGTGTCCCAATACTGACATCCGCGAAGGGGTGTTTCTCACTGTCTGTGGTCACAATGGTTGAATAATCATGTTATCAGCTCCATCTACATCCATTAGCCCAATCTTGTCTTGGTTACAAAATTCCTCTGCCCAAAGGGCACCGAATGGAAAACTGCAGCACCCTTTTCACTTTGTTGTTTCCTGAAAATTATAGAATCGATAGACAGATCGCCATTAGTGGAAACATGGTAAACACATTGCTAGAAAAGAAGAGAGGCATACTTCAGGGAAGAAGGGGTTGGAATATGCATGAGGTGCAGCTGTGTAGATGGGATTTTTTTTTTAAAAAAAAGTCATCTGCTATGGATCTGAAGCTCTTGTGGATAGTAAGATGATGATATAAAAATTGACTTCTAATTAAGTTAAATATTGCAATTTACCGAGCTTTGTCTAAGTTAGACCTGCATCTTTCAATGTTCATATGCCTTTAAGCACTAACAGATGTACTTTTATTAATATATATATAATTACTTCCCTTGTTGTAATTCCCTTAAAAACTAAGTTAAATACTCTATAGATAATGCAAATTATATTTATGCTTCCTTACCTTGCTTCTGAGAGTCTATGAGCAAAATATGTGTCTCTAGGTTAATGCTTTCATAGTGAAATATCAGCTACGTACCTGCACGAGGAGAATGGGAACATTTTTGAATGTGAGAAAATAGTAAAAGTAAGGATATTTAGAAATAGGAAGGAAAGAGTATAGATGTAACAGACGATTAGTGTTAGAATGACATAAAGATAAAGATCCCAAAATCCTTAAGCAAAAACTAAGGAGTTGAGAGAATGACATAAAGATGTTAATTTTGATAAAAAAAATGTAGTGATTTTGACTCAACCTCATTGAAAACTAACTAATGCACTTACATGTATTAACAACAGAGAAGATACTTCAGAGTGTAGTTGGATGAATCATCCCCGCGCATTGCTACAGAATTGTAAAATGATACAAACATACAAATTCTGCTACTGTTTGTGTTGGTTTAAGCTCTTGGCACTTGGCAGTGTTTTCTTATCTTGATATATAGCAGTAGTTGTAGTTGTTGGTCTAAATACGTCATTGTACATTTCCTATAATCTTTTAGCAAAATGTATATATATTGTTTTCAGCACCCACTGTACTATTATGCCAAATGTATATATATTGTTTTCAGCACCCACTGTACTAAGATATGAGCTGGCCTAATATATTGGCATTAGGGAAGGGTATACCTGGTTCGGGCATGTGTGCCACTGAAGCTCATATAGATGCATTTTACATCTTCACTATTTGCACTAGTTTGAGCAGGCAAAATTTTATTCCTTAAATGCCACAATTAACTTCGCAGAACTGAAACAATTCAAAAGTCTGAAACTTTTATATGACAAGAAGCATCCGAATTTACTGGCAGACCTGCAAGTAACAAAATAGACTGAATTTATGGTGGATGGGAGGTAGTGGTGTAGCTAGGATTGAAACTCAGGGTGGGTCAAAAAAAAATTCTCCGCACAACAAATTGAGCATTACGAAGAAATTTCAATTACATCTGAAGATAGCTAGGATCTTTTCTGATAGAAGGATAAACAATACCTCAGAGCTGTGTCTAAACAACCTTCCTCCAATGCCCTGCTGGTAGATACAATCAGCCGAGCTGCCGAACTGACGAAAAGTCAAGCTGCCAAAGAACCACGGCCGTATCCTACGTCGCTAGCGCCAGCCCTCGCGCGCATCTTAGCCGGCTTTCCGCGACTGCCAACTGCGAGCAGCTGGCGCTCCTGGCAAGGAGCCCTTGGCCGGCTGGCCGCGGTCTCCAGGTCATCACACCCATGTGCTGCCGTTCAGCACCAGGAACCCTAGCCCTTCAGCATGTGCCCGCATCTGCGCCCGAGTGTCCGGCTTCCTCCTCCAATAGGCCGCAACCCCGCCGACAGTGTCGAGTGGCCATGACCGCCTGGCTGGCCGGTCTTCGCACGGCAGAACCAGCCGCTAGCCGCCGCTGGTCCCTGCACGGCCACACCCACCGCCCACCACTTGTCCGCTGCTCCATGCACCGCTGGCTGGCCGCACTCCCGTCGCGCCGCCGCCCCCTCGCTCGCGCCTGTCGGGCCGCAGCCTAGCAGTTCACATGAAACAGCTCCCGCAGTGGCAGTCGCTCCGTCCGTCGGTCGCTCGGGGTTGACCTTTCATGGGAGGCCGCTGCGTGGGGGATGGCCATGTCGGAGGCAGGTGGCACTATGTAGGAGGGGGTGGGCGGTGGGCGCGGGCTGGAAGAGGAGGGGAGGTGGGGTGGGGCTCGCGCGAGGAGATGAGGCGGCGTTGTGAGCGGGGAGAGGATGGGGGTCAGTGGTGGATGCGAGGAGAGGTGAGGAGGCGGTGGTGGGCTGGGGAGAGGGGCAGGCGCGGGGATTAGAGTGGGCGGCGGAGAGGTAAGGAGGCGGTGGGGAGGTGGCGGTAGGCTGGGGAGGGCAGGTGCATGGGCAGTTGGTGAGATGGGGGCGTGAGGATGATTGATGGTCGAGATCAACAATTTCGAAAATCCAATGTTTGAAATTATTTGGATGACGTAACAAGGTTTCAGTAATGGATGGTAGTAGGTGAGATTTATATACTCTTTTTTTTTTTAAATTGATATCACCATTGACTTTTAACATCAACTTTGATCATTCATTTTATTAAAAAAATTTGATAAATACCATATATCTTGTTATCATTCATTCGAGTTATAGATCTAGTACAGTTCTGTGTTTTCAGCCATCCGATACTGATCCGCTTCCCCCGAGTCTTCGAGCAAGTTCCATTGACCCCCAGCGCCCGCCGCCTGCCCTCCACTCCCCACCCCGGCTCCAACTGCGTCTCGCCTCCACGCTGCTGCTTCTGCTCCTCCCCCATCTTGCCCTCCTCTTTCTCCATCCGACCTTCGGATCGCAGCTGCCTCCCCTCCTCTTTCTTCCTCTTCCTAGCGACGAATGCGTCCAGATCTGCGTTATCTCTGGTGATGACATGCATCAGGAGCACACCGCAGGCCATACTAATGGTGCTTGCGTTGGATGCACTGTGCCTCTCTGCCGGCACCATTAGCGGCATCGTCGACATGTCCTTCTCCGCGTACACCAACATCGATCTTCTGATTTGGGCCTCAGATTCTGTGCAAGTAAAGTCTGTCCTACACACAGACCCGACGCACACAGCCGCTTGATTGTGTCCTGTCCGTGAGTTTTCCCACGCCCTTCTTCACATGGCGCACAACAGCCACAGCCCGAGCAAGCAGCAAAGCTTGCAATTCGTGCACTTCTATATAGGTATTGTATTTTTCTCATTTTGTATCTTCCCTATAATTGTTTGCAGGATTGCATATTCCCACAAGTTGGCATTAATAATTTCTTTTCTCTTAAGCTGGCTTCAGATCATCAGAAGAAATTGAAGGCTTCAAGTAAGAGAACTCAAGCGTGTGTAATATTTCTTTTCTTCGCTGAGCTCATGTATTGGTCCATCTTTCTCCAAATACATGAACATTAGTCTATTCAAGTGCAATTATTTTGATGCAAATTAACATGTGAACCATTGATTACCTTGCTACTCATAATTGTTCTACGGTTTGAGGTCAGATTTGTTGCCTCTGAATTCTGATCTTATGCATTATCTTTGTATGTGCTGTTCACAAAAGCATAGTTCTGGTACACAACATATATGACAATTTCATCAGTTTTTGGTCTAACCGGCAATGCTGGAAAAGCTAATTACGAAGACAGTTGCTAGTGAACAGTCTGGCAGCAATATTCTCGCGAGCGATCATTTATCATCTAAACACTTTTATCAGTCTTCCTGTTGCTAAAACTTTCTCGGATTTTCTGTTCAGGCAAACATTATTACTCCAAGATTTATTGTGTCAGATATGAATGCTAAACTTGGAGAAGAGCTTGAGGTTCCTCAAATCAGTTGCAGATTCCGATGAAATGTTATACCAAACATTATTCTTATACCAATTAATATTGTATCCTTCAGTATAAAACTGTGCTGCTATTATCATTCTTACAATAATTTGTTTTACCATGCTTGAATTTTAAAATTTTGTTTACTATGCTTAAATTTTAATAATTTGTTTGGAAATAATAAAATACTTTTGAATTTTTTAAATAAGCAGTGGAGTTTTTTTTTGTTTGGTTTAGTTGAGATTTGCTTCAGTTCTAAAAGCATGTTCACTTTTATCACTCTTTTGTCCATAAATACTGTATGTTCCACTATTTTAACAACTTATATCCTTTTTTATGCCAAAGTGGCAGGTGCAATGCTACTAAGTTTATATATATGACAGTTAAACCACTCTGCTGACTAGCTGCTCTATTATCTTTCGGTTAATACTTTCTACTTCATCTCATTGATTCTGATGCATATGCTACCACCAATAAAAAATGAGTGATATACTTATTGGCTAATACTCGTAGAGCTGCTCTACCATTTATCCTAAGTTTAATATTTTCTGCCTTATCCCATTGATTCTAAAGCATATGGTGTTATCATTGCAAAATGAGTGATAGAGTATTGTCCAATAGCCATAGAATTTGTTTCAGTGTATCTAATATATTGGTTACCATATGGCGCACTGTTGCATACCATTTTAATGCATGACCTTTAGTTGCCAAGAGCTGCCATTTTTTATGGCCTGAATTGATTAACTAAACGTTCAGAGGAGGTTGACTTTGCTATTAAAGTTTCAATTTCATATAGAACATGCCGTAGTCTCGATTTCAATATATTATTTGACATGCTTGTCCGCAGCATGTTAAGTGGCCCATGTTCCCTCCGTGTGGTTCCCAAAGCTCATTTACATATGTGACAGTGAAAAAGCAGATATTATGGGTATGTTTCTCTACTTTTGTTTGTCATTCACAACTAGACTATTTGTCATAAATTACTTTTATTCTTCGTTTCAGTAGTTGGCTACTCTATATTTCAATTTTGACCTAATACTTCAACTTATCCTGCACAAGGAAGGGGAAGTGGGAACCATAGTTGATTGCCAGATTTGTGTAGAAATTCATGGCCTCATCTATCCGTGATTGCCTTTTTTTTTCTCTCTCTGTTTTGCTGTCTTCCTTTCCTACTATATAACATATTACGATCAGTCAACAGGCAACATCAATCATGGTCCAGAGACATCTCCTATTTACTCAAACATCTTGAATTTACTTGGATGAGTCAGTCACAATAAATCATAGTATTACATTATTCTTTATTTATTATCTAGCAATTTAATGTGTTCCAAATATTCCTGCAGCAAAGCGTGGGGGTGCTCAACTAGTTACGTTATTTTTATTGGAACTTCCTCGATTGAGTTCGATATTCTGATCATGACAGTGAAGTTTATAGCCAGAAGTTCTTCACAAGTTGCTGCTCGTGAGGATAATCTCACTGGCTGCTTATTCCACCCAATAAGAATCTAAAAGCCAAAATTTGTAACAAGACCATTCATATGCATATTACAAAAATAATAGGAAGCTACAAATCAACACGGAACTATAATCCATCATTATTTATTCATGTCTTACAGCAAGCAAGCAACACAGCACATTCAGTCCCCACAAAATAAAGCCGTAAATTTACACGCCATGCTTCAACAAATATAAACGGCGTACAATCAGCACAACACACCACAAACACACACAAGTTCAAGAGAGCTATGCAATTTGCACCAGCAAACGGTCAAGGTCAGCTGCTGGTGGAATGCCCATCGGCTCTCTCCCTCTTATTTCTTTCTCTGCTAAAGCATGCTCATAGTAGAGATACGGACGGGTCAGGCTGTATGACGACCGCCAACGACGCACCTAGGCCAGGCCAACCACGGCCGACCAGTAGGGAAAACCAAAGCAAACCAAACTCAACTGGATAATATGCAGTCGCTAGCATAACACTGCGATGCAGATGCTGCATGCTGAACCACCGGTCAGACCAGCACAGGCTCGTAGTTAGCACGCATCAATCTCAATAACCAGAAATTAATAAACCAGAAGGAAACGAAAACAAGAGCAGCAGCTTGCCTCTATGTGTCCATGCAGATCACACAGGTAAGTTGAGGAAGCAAAAGCAGGTACGTAGTACGTGAATTTATTTCTCCGTCTCCACTTCGAGTTAAGTCTTTCTGCAGCTGCAATCCAAGAAATGGAACGATGGTATTCACTCTGTTGATCATGCACATAAAAATCATGCATAATGTACGCACATACCTCATACGAGCAGGAACCCCTTAAGCCGTTTCTGTTTGTAGTGCCGCGGGTGGGTCGGCTTGTAAAGGGACCGATCATGTTTGTGCTCCATCCCGTCCCACTTGAGATTCTCCCACCAATCCTTCTCGCAGTCGCACTCTACCTTCCCGTTATACTCGCCGCCACCAACAGCCGGCAGCCGCGTGAGGCTCCAACAGCCCCTGACCTTGATGCTCTTCAGGTTGGGAGCGTACAACCTTCCGCGACCGCAGATACCGTGCAGCATGGGCAGCTCGTGCAGGTGGATACGCTTCAGGCTTGGAAGGTTTACTACCACATTTGTGGTGGCGTGCTGCTGTTGATCAACCAAAGGGAAGACCGCCCTGAGATCACCGCACCACACCAACTCGAGGGTCTCTAGGCGACGTAGGCATCTACCATGCAGCATTGTGTTGGTCAAGGGGAGCACATGTGTCAGCCGGGGGCAGAAGTCCACGTGCATGAATTTCAGATTTGCAAATGAGCCATCAGAGAAATTGAGCTCCGAGGATGGCGTGCCAAAGCTCCAAATGCAGCGTGCCCTGGGGAGCTGTGATGCCCACAATGTTTGCAGATAATAAAAAATTGTTCGGCCACGGCCAATGGCCTGGGGATTGATGAAGAAGACCGAGTCCAATCTGGGGCACCTCTCTACTCGGCACCAATCGAGCTCACACCATCTGGAGCCTTCAGGTGGGCCCGGGACATAATTGGTGATGAACTTGCTGTCGTGCACGTGCAGGATAGAAGCCATATGACAAACCATATCCGGTACAGTAATGATTTCTTCACCGGTCGCTGCTTTCTCCCCTAATTTAATCCTCCTCGTCGGCTGATGACGGTCTTGTATGTACATGTAGCAGTTGTCTTGACTCATATCACGAGCACGTGGGCAGGGCCATATCTGCGTGATCGTCGTCGGAGAATCACCATCATCCCCGCTGCTTTCCTGATGCTCCGTGGTGACAACTACGTCTTGGTATACCGATACATTGCTCACGATTTCTGGTTGTTGTTTATTTGCATTCACCAGCACTACTGGCTGCTCCCTGCCACCGCTGGTCGTTATAATCCTGCATTTCCCTTCGCTGCCACCACCATCAGCAAGAGCGGGGGAGGAAATCTCCATATGTACTAGTCTGTTATCAAGATACTCTTTGAAAGCCTCAAGTGACCGGAGGATCCTCGCGTCAGTTACGGAAACAAACCAACAATACTCGGTGGGTGGTCGACTGCCATACTTCACTGATAATGATGATGATGCAGAGCTAGTGCCACCCTCCGTGGTTGTGCTGATGCGTAGCTCACTAAAATCACTTTTTCTTTTTCCCTCAGGTGGCCAGAGGATTGCGTGAAGCTCGCCGCAATCAAGAGCAATAAACTGATCAAGGTTCCTCGCTTCCATTGTAGTGAGATCCAGTGTTTTCACTGCCGTGCCTGATATATCAATGCTTTCGAGCTCCTCGAACAATCCTCCCAATAATACAGTTTTCAGCTTGGCACATCCCCTGAACGAGATTTGTTCTAAACCAACACATCCATCATCAATGATGACGGTCTCTAGGAGGCTGTTGTTTGCTGTCATTGAAAAGCTTTCCATGCCACTTGTAATATGGTTTCCTGAAAAGTCCAGAACTTCCATCTTTTGCATCCTCGAAAACAAGCCACCATTTTCTGAAGAGCTACCAGTGCGCTTGATGGTTGACTTTCTTACTCGTAGCTTGCGGACGTTAGGCAGCCGTCCCTGAAGCTGGCCCATGTCCCAGTCCTGGGCTCCCATCACATTCAGCTCTCTGAGATGAGCCATGAGATCCATCATCTGCGGTGACAATATCAGATCACAGCATGTGTAGCGCATGTCCAACACCCATAGCTTCTGGAACAACTGGCTGATGTCTTCCTCTTTACTGCCTGTCCCATCTGCGTTGATTATTGTTCGGTCTTGACAACGGTTCAGTAATAGGAACCTAAGGTTGCTGCAGCAGAGGAATGGAGGCACCGAGAAGCTGAATTTGCAGTGTGAGAGCATGAGGATACAGAGTTTGTTGAACGTCTGGAATGTGTCACCGCTAGAAATAATGCCTCCATCCAGGATCTGTGTGACCCTGTAGGTGGGTGAACTCCAGCATGGCATGGTCTCAGCGCACCTAACTCGGTCGCTGTAGTACTCCACATCCAGCTGAACCTCGTGGTGCAGAGCATCCGCAGCTTTCCACAGATGATCAATTCTAAGGACGTCTTCTTGTTGGTTTCCTTGTATGATGCCATCGCATATCAAGTAGTTGCTGATGTGGGTGCCGAAGTCACAGAACACCATGGATTGATTTCCCATGCAACATAGCTTGAGCAGATACATGAAGCACTCCGAAACCAGCTCAGGCTGAGCAATGATGGTGCTGCCAACATTTCTGCATGCAACTTCTTCAGCCTCTTGACGCACAAGGTATGCCCACCAGGCCTCTAGTGGAGCTTCCTCATGGCATGATGCTGAGATGAAAACATCCGTGAGCCCATTGTTCTCTAGGACCCTATCCACTTTCGTCCTAGGGCAGAGCCGCAAATTCCCTTGGAATGTCCACAGCACCTTGTTTCTCGAGTATCCATAAAGTGGGAAACCGAAGGTAGTTAGATCGATCTCAGTACTGCTCCAATTTTGGACGATCAATAAGAACCTTCGGCTCAGCTTCTGTACGTGTTGATACATTGCCTCCAAGATTTGTGGTATCTCGGCACGGGAGCCCTGTGCCACCCCATTGAAATCTTCATCCCCGTCTTGCCTGTTGAACATGTCCATTATCTCATCGGGAAGCTCCAGTTGCTCCGCGAGCACTCTCTGAAGCGCTCTTTTGTTCTTCCATTTTGAGCAATCGATGTGGATGATCTGATCAAACCCCAGACCTGCTGCCGGGGCCTTTGAAGCGACGGCTCGGAGGACGGCAGATGCCCCCAACCCATCCCAGCCGTCGAAGTATATGACACTGTTTCTGCTGCTGGCGTGTCTAGTACCGTCCCTCAGCTCATCAAGAATTCGTTCAGTGGCCTCCTCGATCGTGTCAGCCTTGATAACCTGCATTGTCCATGCACAGATATATAAGGTACGCATCGCACCACCTAATCATGTTCTGGACAGGAATTTGATTATGAATCCAATCGAGTTACTACTTTTCGCACATGGTTTGAACCAAACATTCATATTATGCTCCCTTTATTTCTAAATTGTTGTCACCACTAATTTTTAACATCAATTTTAACGATTCATCTTATTAAAAAATTAATTCAAATGTATAAATTTTAATTTGTGATACAAATAACTTTACTAATAAAGTAAATTATAATAAAATACTCTCTCTATTCCTAAATTGATGTCGCCGTTGACTTCTGTTCATTCGTCTTATTCAAAAAGTTAGTTCAAATGTGTAAAATTTTAAATTGTTATTTAAATAACTCTAATGATAAATTAAATTATAACAAAATATATAATATTTATCAAAATTTTTTGTATGACATAAATGGTTAAAGTTTATGTTAGAAGTCAACGGTGACATAGGAACCGAGGGAGTATATGATATTCATAAATTTTTTTGAATAAAATAAATAGTTAAAGTTAATGTTAAAAGTCAAAGCGACGACAATTTAAGAATAGAGGGATTACTTTTGACACAAGGACATGTAAGAAAACTACTAGTACGAGACTATTGTAAAACCTCTATTATATCAGTTCAGTTTAGCAAATCTGAATGCAAAACAAAAAAAAGAGACAAATCCAATAATTAATATGACCACCGTTAGCAGCAAACCCAAACTAGCCAGGCCATTGCGCGCTGAGGTGAAGCCAGACTTTAGGAATGCGAGCTGGGGTGGGGGGGATAGGCTAAAATTAATCCTGGGTGTTACCAAGACAAGCGCCTCTCACTTTGAAACTGATTGCACAGGCATGTTTCATATTTATACAGTTTATAAGGTCAAACGTAAATTGAGCATGTCAATTAGTTTACCTCATAACGCATGATGGATCGATGGGACTAGAGAGCAGAGACTGGTTAGTTTGGTTTGGTCGGCTTCTGCAATGTGGTCATCACAGGGCTTCAGAAACAAATCGGCTGCAAGCTCTGACTGATCACTTCCATTTCGACTGTGAATCTAACCCATCGCTTGGACTCTTAGCTGCTGTGGCCAATATGCACAAATAATAGAAATTAATATTATCCCACAAGAGAGAATACATCTCCGAAATTCCTTATATTTGTGATCGAACGAAGCAATTTAGTGGCATACCTTTGTTTAAGTTGAATTGGTACTCGTAGGAGAGAAAGAGAAGCGATGTGGACTGAGCGTGAGAGTAGTCCTGACTGACACCGAGATGGAGATGCTCAATAGGAAAGAGAGCCGAAGCAAATAAAACGTACAGGCGGTGCAGGCCTAGCTAAATTTTACTATTTTTTTAATCAAAATATGGTCATCAAGTATATGATGCTTTTGGGATCATCACATAATTCTTTGCTTGTAGCTGCCTGCTTGGGCCTCCACGACACTTTTTTTTAAAGAAGGCCTGCACGACTTTGGCTAGAGATAATTAAAGAATAAAACTGCTAGTGGCAAGTAGTGAAACACAAGCATGTCAAACACAAGCATGTCTCTTGTCCTTGTGTCACTGAAAACTTTAGTTTTCTTTATATTGATGTTAAGCAAAGCACCTAGGAGGCTCTTACGTTTCCTGTATTCCATCTTTTTCATCGAACCAAGAGCAAGCGGGCCACTCTTGTTCATAGATGATCGGAATACACTAGAACACAACGCAGGGATATGATCTAAAAAGCTTCGCCATGGTCCAGCCCAAGGTGCCATAAGCAATGCATCACTGTTGAAAAACAACAAAGCCAGGTTCCGGTTCCCCACACCACCCCAGGTCCCCTCCCCCTCCCCATTTCTTTTTTGGGGATTTGTCTACATGACATTCTAATTGTGCTGCTTAGTCTGCACCATACAGCGCCTGTTTGATTTAGTCCAAAGGAAAGCAGTTTAGTGGCATACTTCTGTTATGTTGAATTGGTTCTCATAGGAGAGAGAGAGAGAAGCGATGTAGAGAGAGCCAGGCCAGAGAGTAGTCCTGAAGGACACCGAGATGGAAATGCTCAATAGGGAAGAAAGCCAAAGCAAATAAAACAGTCGGTGCCACTAAATTTTACATTTTTATCGAAATATGATCGTCAAGTATATGATACTTTAGTGATCATCACGTCATTCTTTGCTTGTAGCTGCCAGCTTGGTCCTCCACGATCTTTTTTTATATAAAAAGGGAGGCCTCCACGACTCTCTCTAGAGGTAATTAAAGAATAAAGCTGCTAGTAGTAAGTATTGAAACGCAAGCATGTATCTTGTCCTTGCATGCTGAGAACTTCAGTCTTCTTTATATACAGTTGATGGTAAGCAAAGCACCTAGGAGACACCTTATGTTTCCTGTATTCCTTTCTTTTCACTGAACCAAGATCGGAATACACCAGAACACAACGCAGGGATATGATCCCAAGGTACTATATGCAATGCATCGCTGCTGAAAAAAACAAAGCCAGCTTCCGGTTCCCCACAGCACCCCCGGGTCCCTCTCCCCCTTTTTTTTTCCACGGCAACCCGTCCAATCCACTGGAACAGAGGTCAAACATCATCATTTTCGTGTTACCATTTGAGATGTGTTACAATACTTAGAGTTAACCATAACCATTCATTTGATCAGATTTGATAGTTAAAAATAGGAAGGTATAGAGTTAAAAGTACTTTAAGTTGTGGACCAGTAGCAAAAATAGTGAGCTCGGTACTATTTTTTAAAAATTAATGGTTGAGATTAATTGAGGAAGGGGAGGTACTCTAGTATCTCTCAAATACCATAACAAATCTCCTAAAAAATAACAAGCCATCTATTACACTAGACTGTCCTTAGAAATTTGCTTCCATTGATTCGTGCTCATTTCAATATCGATGCCAATCAAAGCACCAAAGGCAGTATATGTGGTGGCCTGAGACGTGTAGAGGCACAGGGTGCAGCCCTGGACTCTCTGGAGGGCATTCGGGGCAAGAAAGCAAGCACACTGACCCGAGACAAGAAGCCAAAATATTCTAACACCAAAAGCCATGCCCCCCAAACCGACCGCCAATAGCTTCATGGTAGGCTCAGCAGATATTCAGGCATGATCTGAAATATACGAAAACATACGTAACATTGACACCTCCAATAAATGCACGGCCCAATGAAGTGAAGGCGGTAACACTGGGTTAGTTGAGAGATACACACTACCCTGAGATTGTCACAATAGGCAAACTCGCAAGAATGACATGACACTAAAGCTTCAGGATTAGATACTCAGCAATATTGTAGACTACATGACCCCATACTCAGGCTTCATACGTACTGGATCTAGAGAGACTGTGAATCTCAACCAATAAAAAAGACTAGCACCACAGTCACAAAAATAAAAAGATTGTAGCCTGGAAAGTAAATCCTCTCCGCCGGGTTACTGGCACGTGGGCCCTAGGTCTACTCAAAACTGATTGGGTGGTACTATAAAAGGCATCCGTGGATTTACGGGTGTTCAGGCAATCTGTCCAATCTGCAGTTGACTAGATCATTAACTAAAAGGAGGTATTCAAGATCAGAAGTGCATTAATTAATCCTCCATTGGGGTGAGAGAGATTCAATTAATATGTTCCTTTAGCAAAATATATATGGCAGTTTTATTGTTTTCATATGCCAAATCTGCAAAAAAAGAAAAACAAAGTATTGGCCAACAGTGGCAAAATAGCATTGCTTTAAAGTTAAAAGTGCAAAAAGAGCACATCAATAAAGGCGCTTCTGAGAGGTCCAAATGTTGGGACCCCTAAAAAGTAATGTTGTTTGAAGCGGGGCTCGGTACCTGCAATGGATCAATTGCTAGTGAGGGAGATCAGACCATTAGGGTAAATCTTGACTTTTCAAGATTGACGAAGAGCCAAACCACACAGATGTTGTTGAAATGGCATAATAAGTATTAAAAATTAGTACCAGTAGTATATACTCCTTCGGTTCCATATTTCTGGAGCTTTCGAACAAAAACACGGTCTTCAAGATGCAACTTTGACTTTTGTTTTTTATAATATTTTATTTAAAAGTGATATATGTATATTTTTATGAAAAAACTTTTTAAGACAAATCTATTCATATAATTTTTACATTTTTAAATCTAACAATTTTGTAGTCCTGTATGACACCAAGATGGAGATGCTCAACAGGGAAGAAAGCCGAAACAAATAAAAAAGTCGGTAAAGGTCCAGCTAAATTTTATATTTTTATCGAAATATGATCATCATGTATATCATACTTTTGTGATCATCATGTTATTTTTTGCTTATAGCAGCCAGCTTGAGCCTTCACGACTTTCTCTAGATGTAATTAAGAAATAAAGTGCTAGTGGTAAGTAGTGAAACACAAGCATTTCTCATCCTTACGTGGTTGCAAACTCCTGTCTGCTTTATATTGATGGTAAGCAAAGCACCTAGCAAGCACCTTGTGTTTCCTGTATTTCTTTCTTTTCACTGAACAGAGAACGAGAGGGCCACTCTTGTTCGTAATGCTCGGAATACACTAAAACACAACGCAGTGTATGATAAGCAAGGCATTATTGTTGAAAAGAACAAAGCAAGGTTCGGGTTCCCCACCCCACCCCCGGTCCCCGTCCCCTCTTTCTTTTTTTTTTCCACGGCAACCCGTTCAAATCTCTGGAACAGCAGACAAGCAGCATCATTTTCAAGAAGGAATACTACTAACCTTTACCTGAAAAAGAACAAGCCATCTATTACACTAGACAGTCCTTAGATACTTCCCATTGATCCGTGCTTCTTTTAACATTGATTCAAATCAAAGCGCCAGAGCCAGTTATGATGACCGTATATGATGGCGTGACATCCGTAGAGGTGCAGGGCGCAGTACTGGACTACTTGGAGGGCATTGGGGACAAGGAAGCCAGCGCACTAGCCCGAGGCAAGAAGCCAAAATATTCTAACACCAAAAGCCATGCCCCCACCCACCCCCTAACCCACCTCTGATAGCTTCATTGTAGGTTCAAGGATATTCATTCAGGATCTGAACTACACGAAATGTTGACATCTCCGATAAATTCACTGCCCAATGAAGTGAAGGTGGTAATACTGGTTTAGTCGAGAGATACAACCTACCCTGAGGTTGTCACAATAGGCAAACTCGCAAGAATGACATGACAATGGAACTTCAGGACTGGATACTCAGTAATATTGTAGACTACAAGACCCAGTACTCAGCCTTGGTACTGAATCTAGAGAGAGTGTGAGTCCATAAGACTAGCACCAAGGAACACAATGTAGCCTAGAAGTAAATCCTCTGCCAGGTCATTGGCATGTGGGCCTTAGGTCTACTAGGAAGTGACCAGGTGGTACTGTAAAAGGCATCCTCATGCATAGCCCAAGTGGATTTCCGCGTGTCCGGCAGTCTGTACAATCTGCAGTAGACTAGATCATTAACTAGAAAGGAGAGGTCTTCAAGATCAGAAGTGCATTAATTAATCCTCCATTGGGGGAGAGAGTCAATTAATATGTCTATTTAAGAAAATATATAGGGCAGTTTTATTTTTTTCACTTCCCAAATCTGCTTTAAAGTATTTGCTGATAGTGGTAAAATAACATTGCATTAAAGTTAAAAGTGCAAAAAGACCACATCAATAAAGGTGTTATGAGGAATCCAAATGTTGGGACTCGCAGCAAGTATAATAAGCTCCATTGAAGCGGGGCTCGATACCTGCAATGGATCATTCACTAGTGAGTCAGATAAGACCATTGGGGTAAATCTTGACATTTTCACTATTGACGGAGGGCCAAAACACAAATATGATGCTGAAACGGCATACTAAGGATTAAAATTTAGTACCAGTACTGTATATGGGATATGAATTTTTATCGGTGATGGATAATATTTCTTTTTCTATAATTTTCCTATACAATGGGCTATATTGGATACTTTCTTCCACTTTTCCTATAAACCCTGAGTAGGGTTGGCCCTAAGCCAGTGCAACAGGTGCGACCGCCTTTGTTTGTTGTGTACTCCACAAGTTACTATAGGTAGGTGTTAAGTGGTTAATCCTCCATGTTCAGGTGCCTAGTAGAGCTAGAGACCGAAGTGTCCTGACAGATTAGGTGCAAGGCGGTGCCCAAAATAAGCGATTAAGTTTGATTTTACCCTGTCAATTGACCAATCCATCTTAAAACTCCCGCCCCCCGACATTTGCTTACATAGATTCCTAGTGATTTGATACCTTGGAATACTTATGTGAATTGATGTATTGGTATTCCATGCACGACTTTGGCTAGAGGTAATTAAAGAATAAAGCTGCTAGTGGCAAGTAGTGAAACACAAGCATGTCTCGTCCTTGCGTCGCTGAAAACTTTAGTTTGCTTTATATTGATGTTAATCAAAACACCTCGGAGGCACTTACGTTTCCTGTATTCCATCCTTTTCACGGAACCAAGAGCAAACGGGCCACTCTTGCTCGTAGGCAATCGGAATACACTAGAACACAGCGCAGGGATATGATCTATCAAGCTTCACCATGGTCCAGCCCAAGGAACCATAAGCAATGCATCACTGTTGAAAATCAACAAATCTAGGTTCTGGTAACCCATACCAACCCCGGGTCTCCCTCCCCCTTTCTTTTTTTTTCCATGGCAACCCGTCCAATCCTGTAATGGCCTAAAATTCCACAATTTCAAAAATATTAAAATTTCAAAATTCTAAATGCATTTTCCCAATTTAGAGTACAATAAAAAATCATTTCTAAATAAAACACTAGGAATTGCATTGCATAACATTTCATCCAAATAAAATTTTGCAATGAAAAAGGAAATATCCTAATCCCTACCGGCTCTCTCTCTCTCTCTCCCTCCTGTCACTCTCCTTCCCTCCCGCAGCCCACCTCTCCACGCACAGCCCAGCCGAGCTCGCCCTGCACCCCTCCTCTCCTCTCTCGCCGCCAGCAGGGCCCACCTGTCGACACAGCTCCCCCAAGCTCCAGCCACCGCCGCCTCTGCCGCAACCGCCGCGCCGCCTGCTCGCTCCGGAGTTCTCGAGACCGCGTAACCGCCGCCCTGACTCGGCCGCCCCCTCCTCCCTTATTTAAACCGCCACCTCGGCCTCTCTCTCTCTCACCCCAACCCGAGCCCCCGCACCCTCACCGTCGCTCCACCATACGAAGTCGCCTAGCCCTTCGCGACCCCGAGCCGAGCTTCCCCGTGCCGCACCGCCCCGCCTAGCTGGTTCTCATCGTGCGCCACCGCCCACAGACGTCGTGCACCGTTGCCGAAGTTCTGCTATCGCAGCTCGCTGCCGCGACCAAGCTTCCGGTCGTCGCCGCCCGCGCCCAACCCCCGTGGTGAATTCCCCTCTTTCCCCCTCCCTGTTTTGAGCCTATTCCCGTTGAAATCCGTGCACCGGAGCCCCCTCCGGTGAAGGTCCGACCGGAGCGCCAATGGCGTCGCTGCGCCGGTCGGCCAGGCCGCTCAGGCACCGTGGCCCCTAGCCGTCCGATCTAAATCGGACGGATCACATTAGATCCACCCCCTTTTAAACCTCGGCCACCCCATCCACATCCAAAGGCCCAGATCAAACCGCGTCACCCCAATTGCCTTATCCATTGGATCCAAATCCAACGCACCAGATTAAGCCATGTCACCCCAGTAAACAGATCCGTTCAAATTGAAAACAAGGGCCCAGATTAAACCATGTTTTCCAAATAAAAATAAATCGAACCTTTATTGTGTCAGCATGACCTCACCATGACGTCAGCAAGACCGGTTAATTAAAATAAATTAAGAAATTAATTTAATTAACTTCAGATTAATTTGATAATTAATAAATAAAATAATTAAATAATATTATTAGTCTGAAAAATAAATTTAATAGTTAGTTAATAATTAATTTAATTATAATTAATTATGACAATTTTGCAGAAAAAACCCTATACTTATTTTTAATTATAAATTAGTCCTTGCCTAATGATAATTTTACATTTAAACCTTTGAACTTTTCTAAAATTACATTTTAGTCCTTAAATAATTTCATAAATTACAGATAGGTCCTCAGTACTTAATTATTAATTACAGATTAGTCCTTAAACCTTATAAATGCTATAAATTTTAAACCGTAACATCGATTTCAGCGAATAATATACCAAAACGATCGTATCGAAATAACCTATGCATTCATGACATAATCATATTGATCTTGATCTATTTTTGTTGCATTCGATTGCCTATTTGTCCTGTCGTGCATTAGGCACTTCGTCCCAAACCTGCAATACAAGAATTTCCAGCAACAGGAGTTTGAAGCAGTTGAATACTATTCTCAGGAGCACCAAGGCAAGTGTCTTTGACCATTTTGTGCATATTTTACAAAACCTCTATCTTATAGATGGCATGCTCATGTCAAATTGAATGCACACCTACTATTAGGAGTTCACCTAGTCTTCTTTATTATGCCTTGTCGTCTTAGTTTACCTTTTGTTGGATAGATTGCATGCTTAGCTTGCTGTTGTCGAGATGGGTGATATTAGTTTGGCTTATTATTATACTTGCTTCATGAGGATTAATGGGTTATTTAATTGCAACCTAGAGATTAGTGATTTGGGTGATATGGTTGGTGTAAGGCTGTATGCGGGGTTACCGGCACTGTCTTTTGATATGTTATCTTCCAAATCTAATGACCGGTTCATGGAGCGACCACCCATGTGTTACCGTACAACCACCAGCTAAGAATGGGCATGGCTTGGCGTAGTAAGTGATGGAGACCAGTTCTGTGCGTGCCAACTGGTAGAGTGAGAAAAGTGGGTTACGCCTAGATTCGCCTGAAGAGAGATGTGTGGAGAAGGGAGAGTTACTCCTGGAAACCATCTGGCACAAGAGAGGGCCTTTCCAAGGTTACGGTTAGTACCTTATTAGATGAAACCTCAATGGGCATATACAAGTTGGAGGAAGTTATGAAAAAGCCTTGAAGTGATCTCTTAGCTCATACACCAAAGGAAGTGTGCGAGTGCTCAGCCAGCACAGGCATAATGGAGATTTATTTAGTCCACCTAAAAATGGGGGAATTGTAAGGTCACCTGAAAATCACTTCTCATGGGGAATTATGTACAACCTTTGCAGAGTTAAAACTGTCGTGACAGCCGTGCTTATGGTCAGGCGCATTGCATGGACCTTCACATGATCAGTGGGATTTGGTAGGGTTTGGTTGGTGATCACAGTGGGATACTGTGATTGGTTCCTATGTTGGTGCCACAGCAGGGTAAGCTGTAGGCAGGATTGATCTATAGGCGCGATGTCTTTCATTTAGTAAGTAGGTGCTTACTAGGATGTGTGTCTCTATGATTTGCTTTTATGCAAAATAAACCTAGGCTGCCTTTTCTTGTTTACTGCCACATGTAATATTTTCTCACATTTGCTGAGTACATTCTGTACTTAACTTTGCCTTTATAAATGCTGCTCAGTAGAAGGAGAAGTCTGTCACAACATTGAAGACCCTGAAGCTGAAGTCTAGACGAGCTACTTCGGTCATCTACCTGTGGAGCCTAAGACGCTTATTTTGTTTTCCGTTGCTTTGGTTTGTAATAAATTATAAGACTCTTAGTCACTTTTTGTAATAGGTTAAATTTAGTTTATTCGAGACATTGTTCTGTTTTACCATTAATAGAGTCACCTTATGTGTGAAACTTGATTCTTGAGCACACATAAAGGGTCAATTGGTTTTAGCCTTAAAACCGGATGTGACAAATACTCCGAAACAAAGGATGAAGATCATCATTTTCATAAAGAAGGAACACTATTACCTATTGAGATGTGTTACACTTCTACGAGTTAACCACAACCATCCATTTGTTTAGATCTGATGGTTAAAAATAAGAAGGTATCTAGTCAAAGGAACTTTAAGTTGTGGAGTGGTAGCAAAAATGGTGAGTTCAGTACCATTTTTTAAAAATTAATGACTGAGATTAATTGAGGAAGGAGGAGGTACATCTAGTATCTCTCAAGCACTATAACAAATCTCCTAAAAAACTCTGTCTATTACACTAGAATGACCTTAGAAATTTGCTTCCAATTGATCCGTGCTCACATGATGGCGTGAGACGCGTAGAGGTGCAGGGTGCAGCCCTAGACTGTCTGGCGGGCATTTGGGGCAAGGAAGCTAGCACACTAACCCGAGACAAGAAGCCAAATATTCTAACACCAAAAGCCATGCCTCCCCAAACCAAGCTCCGATTGCTTCATGGTAGGCTGAACGGATATTCAGGCATGATCTAAAATATATGAAAACATTTGTGGCATTGACACCTCCAATAAATGCACTGCCCAATGAACTGAAGGGAGTAACACTGGGTAACTGAGAGAGACACCTACCCTGAGGTTGTCACAGTAGGCAAACTCATAAGAATAACATGAAAATAAAGCTTCAGAACTAGATACTTAGCAATATTGTAGACCACATGACCCAGTACTCAGCCTTGGTACTGGATCTAGAGAGACCGTGAGTCTCAACCAATAAACAAGATTAGCACTATAGTTGCAAAAAAAAAAACTAGACTAACACCAAGGAACGTAATGTAGCCTGGAAGTAAATCCTATGCCGGTTTACTGGCACGTGGGCCCTAGGTCTACTCGGAACTGATCGGGTGGTATTATAAAAGGCATCCTGGTGTGTAGCCCAAGTGGATTGCAATCTGTCCAATTTGTAGTAGACTAGATCATTAATTAACTGGAAAGGAGAGGTCTTCAGGATCAGAAGTGCATTAATTAATCCTCCATTGGGGTGACAGACTGATTCAATTAATATGTTCCTTTAGCAAAATATATATTGCAGTTTTATTGTTTTCAAATGCCAAATCTGCAGCAAAAAAAAAAAACAAAACCAAAGTATTGGCCAACAGTGGCAAAATAGCGTTGCTTTAAATTTAAAAGTGCAAAAGCGCACATCAATAAAGGCGTTTTTGAGAAGTCCAAATGTTGGGACTCCAAAAAAGTACTCCCTCCGTCCATGTTTGTTGAGCGTATTAGAGAAACAGAATTGTCCAGAAAAGATGGGCGTATTTCATTGATGCATGCAATGAGCTGGCATTTGAATCGTTCGAGCTAGCGCAGCATGCAAAAGAAGTTGGATTGCATGCAAGCAACGCACATGCAACAGGGTTGATGGCCAGCCATGCACATGCAGAATTAATTATCACCACAGTAATCACGCGATAGACGGCGGCATGCAGCAGAAAGCGAATCACAGTTTCTTTCACTTGGTCTTTGTGCTAAGGCCTAATACACCCAAGAAAAATGGACGGAGGGAGTAATAAGCTTGATTGAAGCAGGGCTCAGTACCCGAAATGGATCAATTGCTAATGAGGGAGATAAGACCATTGGGGTAAATCTTGACTTTTTCAAGATTGTTGGAGGGCCAAACCACACACATGTAATGGCAGAATAAGTATTAAAATTTAGGACCAGTAGTATATATGGGACATGAATTTTTATTGGTGACAGATAATATTTCTTTTTCTATAATTTTCTTATACAAAGGGCTCTATTGGAAACTTTCCTCCACTTTTCCTATACTTTAAACCCTTAGTAGGCTGACCCTAATCCAGTGCAAGATGTGTGTGACCGCCCTTTTTTGTTATGTACTCCACAAGTTACTATAGGTAGGAAGCAAGTGCTGACAGTCATATCCGTTCTTCATGGTCCTCCACATTCGGGTGCCTAGCACAGCTAGAGACCGAAGCGTCCTAACAGATAGGGGCAAGTCGGTGCCCAAAGTATGGGATTAAGTTTGACCTTACCCTGTCAAATGGCCAATCCATTTTAGAACTCCCAACATTCGCACAGGATAGAATGCGCTACAATTATGTTACAAATAATAAAAGTTACACATGCATCTCAGGAATTCCTTATACATTTGATCGTAGAAGTTAATATTATCCCACAGGGTAGAAATGCATTCAATTATGTTATACATGCATCTCAGGAATTCCTTATATATTTGATCGAAGGAAGCAATTTAGTGGCATACCTTTGAATTGGTACTCGTAGGAGAGAGATAGAAGTGTAGTAGACAAAGCCAAAGAGCAGTCCTGTATGACACCGAGATGAGATGCTCAATAGGGAAGAAAGCCGAAGCAAATAAAACAGTCGGTGCAGGTCCAGCTAAATTATACATTTTTATCGAAATATGGTCATCAAGTATATGATACTTTTGTGATCATCACGTCATTCTTTGCTTGTAGCTGCCAGCTTGTGCCTCCATGACTTTCTCTAGAGGTAATTAAAGAACAAAGCTGCTAGTGGTAAGTATTGAAACACAAGCATTTCTTGTCCTTGCGTGGCTGTAAACTTCTGTCTGCTTTATATTGATGGTAAGCAAAGCACCTAGCAAGCACCTTAATTGTGTTTCCTATATTTCTTTCTTTTTGCTGAATAAAGAGCGAGCGGGCCACTCTTGTCCGTAGATGCTCTGAGTACACTAAAAAAAAGCAGGGTATGATAAGCAATGCATCATTGCTGAAAAGAACAAACCCTGGTTCGGGTTCACCACCCCACCCTGGGCCCCCCTCCCCTCTTTCTTTTTTCTTCCATGGCAACCCATTCAAACCTCTGGAACAGAGGACGAGCAGCATCATTTTCATAAAGAAGGAACACTACTAACTTTAACCTGAAAAGAACAAGCCATTTGAAAAAGAACAAGGCATCTATTACACTAGACTGTCCTTAGTACTTTACTGCTTCCCATTTGATCCGTGCTTCTTTTAACATAGATGCCAATCAAAGCACCAAAGCTAGGTATATGATGGTTGTACGTGATGGCATGACATCCGTAGAGGCACAAGAAGCAGTCCTGGACTGCTGATGGGCATTGGGGCAGCGAAGCTAGCGCACCAGCCCGAGACAAGAAGGCAAAAATTCTAACACGCTGGATACTCCGCAATACTGTAGACTACAAGACCCAGTACTCAGCCTTGGTACTGGATCTAGAGAGAGAGTGAGTCCATAAGACTAGCACCAAGTAACACAATGTAGCCCGGAAGTAAATCCTCTGTTGGGTCACTAAAACGTGGGCTTTAGGTCTACTTGGAACTATCAAGACGGTACTATAAAAGGCATCCTGATGCATAGCACAAATGGATTTACGTGTGTCCAGCGGTCTGTCCAATCTACAGTAGACTAGATCATTAACTAGAAAGGACAGGTCTTCAGGATCAGAAGTGCATTAATTAATCCTCCATTGGGGAGAGAGAATCAATTAATATGTTTCTTTAACAAAATATATAGGGCAGTTTTATTCTTCTCACATTTGAAATCTGAAAAAAATACAAAGTACTGGCTGATAGTGGTAAAATAACATTGCTTTCAAGTTAAAAGTGGGCCACATCAATAAAGGCTTTCTGAGGAATCCAAATGTTGGGACTCCCAACAAGTATAATAAGCTCGATTGAAGCAGGGCTTAGTACCTGTACTGGATCAGTTGCTAGTGAGGGAGATAAGACCATTGGGATAAATCTTCAAATTTTGAAGATTGACAGAGAGACAAAACACAAAGAGGATGCTGAAATGGCATACTAAGGATTAAATTTAGTACCAGTAGTGTCTATGGGATATGAATTTTTATCGGTGATGGATAATATATCTTTTCCTATAATTTTTCTATATAATGGGCTATATTGGATACTTTCCTCCACTTTTCCTATAAACCCTGAGTAGGGTTGGTGTTAGGTTCATGACCATTAAAGCCCCTCAAAGGTATGAATGATTTTGATGATTGAATGAAAACTATAAACTAACTCGTTGGATGTAGGTTCATCAACACTATTCTTCACTTCTACGAGTTGGTTGCTCCAAAGATGTTTAGAACCTCGACGTGTTTTCCTCAGAGGAGCTTGTCCAAGGCTAAGGATGATCTAGAGCCACGTGTGACTTATTTTTAGGCCTTAAGTCTATAGAAAACATCGGTACTATTAAGAGGGGTCGGGTCACTCATCTCGGTTTTACAAAAATTAGGGTGTGCGGATGCTCCAGGTTCTGTGAGGCACTTGAGTGATCTGAAAAAGCTTGAAGATGTCAAGAGTTGCAGCGAGAAGCGTGAAGATCTTGAAGAAGTCAAGTTTCAGCAGCTGTTGAGGTCACCAGATAGTCTGTCGGTGTCACCAGATAGTCCGGTGAGGGTCGAAGCCAAGAGTCCAGAAAGGTTGTTTTCTAGAAGCTTAAGACAGGAGGTCACCAAACAGTCCGATGAGAGTCATCGGACAGTTCAGTGAGTGTGGGAGCCCGAAGTCCTGAGAGAGGTGCTCTCTGGAGTCAAAAGGAGAAGTCACCAGACAGTCTGTCGGTACAATGACCGGATAGTCCGGTGAGTCCAGAGTTGTAGTCCAGAAGCGGTGTCTATGGGAGTCCAAAAGAGAAGGTTATCGGACAGTCCGATGTCGTATGGAATAGATTTCAGAGAGGATGTTTGCTGCCAGTCGAAGACCAAGAATCACCGAACAGTTCGGAGACTGCAAAAAGCAATCAGCTTTTTAGCAACGGCTCCTAAATGTCGAGATGACCATGAAGGAAGACTTCTTCACATCGAGTTGGCTTATTGGCCACTGCGGAGAAGCAGCAACAGAGAGTACCACTCTGATAGTTGACGGCTTCACCACAGGATTGAAAGTTTCATCAAAATCAACACTCGGTTGTTGGGATAAACCACGAACAACCCAACGAGCTTTGTATCTAACAAGACAACCGTTAGAGTGGAATTTGTGCTTGAAAATCCACTTGTCAGAGACTATTCTGGCACCAGGCGGGGAGGCATAAGAGTCCAAGTGTCATTGGCGATGGGAGCATTATACACATCGTGCATAGCAGCTGCCCACTAAGGATCTTTGAGAGCCGTCTTGTATGTCTTCGGGACAGGAGAAGGTGCCTGTGTACTAGAAGCCACAAGATTGAGCTTGTTAATGTTTAACAATGCCGGACTTAGCACATGTCTGCATGGTGTGAAGTCCTGGAGCCGGTCGGGGAAGATGGGCCACCGGCGGTGGCGGCAGAGGCGGTGACGGTGCACTCGTGTCACCGTTGGTGCTCTTTGGAGTCAAGAGGAGAAGTCATCAGACAGTCTGTCGGTTCAGTGACCGGACAGTCTGGTGAGTCCAGGAGTTGTAGTCTAGAAGCGGTGTCTCTGGGAGTCCAAAAGAGAAGGTCACCAGACAGTTCGATGTTGTATGGAATAGATTTCAGAGAGGATGGCTATTAGTCGAAGACTAAGAATCACCGGATAGTTCAGAGACTGCAAAAAACAGTTAGCTTTTTGGCAACGGCTCCTAACTGTCGAGATGACCATGAAGGAAAACTTCTTCACATCGAGTTGGCTTATTGGCCACTGTCGAGAAGCAGCAACGGAGAGCACCACTCTGATAGTTGACGGCTTCACCACGGGACTGAAAGTTTTATCAAAATCAACACTGGGTTGTTGGGATAAACCACGAACAACCCAATGAGCTTTGTATCTAACAAGACAACCGTCAGAGTGGAATTTGTGCTTGAAAATCCACTTGTCAGAGACTATTCTGGCACCAGGCGGGGGAGGCATAAGAGTCCAAGTGTCATTGGCGATGGGAGCATTATACTCATTGTGCATAGCAGCTGCCCACTAAGGATCTTTGAGAGCCGTCTTGTATGTCTTTCGGGACAGGAGAAGGTGCCTGTGTACTAGAAGCCACAAGATTGAGCTTGTTATTGTTTAACAACGCCGGACTTAGCTCGTGTCTGCATGGTGTGAAGTCCTGGAGCTGGTCGGGGAAGATGGGCCACCGGCGGTGGCGGCAGAGGCGGTGACGGTGCACTTGTGTCACCGTTGATGCGAGGCCTGGCTAAGCACAACTGGTATGTAATATGCTGATTAGCCCTTCCGTACAAATTCTTCTGCATGATTTAATATGTATCCTAAACCTTTTATTTCTGCAGTGTTCCGCACTTATACTAGTTGTTCTGACGCTGTTATCCACTCAAAAAAGCACTCCAACATTTCTTAAGAGATTATGTTACTCCAAATGGGCATTGGAGGGTTTCATAATTGTAAATGCCAAGAAGTAAGTTCTCCAGAGTGTTTGTTTTTCGAATTACCTATTGTAATTCTGCGCTGCAACTAATGCACATCTCACTTTTCGTGCAGATACCCTGGAGTTTGGTTAATACCTCGCTGTGGCTTGTTATTCAACAGTGGTTTCGATATTCAGAGCTACAGTCTCTGTATATTGATTCTGTTCATTTATGGTCTTTCTTCAGGATGCTTGCGTTTGCAGCCATGGTATTACTGAAGAAGAGATTACTGTAGTCCTGTTGTAGCAACATTCATCTATATTTAATTCCTTCATTCATTTTTACATTGTAAATCTGTTCTTGTGAAAAAAAATTTTGAAGTACTGACTTAGTGTACATATCAGAAAAGAATACAGACTGTTCAGATGAAAAAAAATCTCTGTTAGCTTTCCTTTTCAGATACATGGTGTCATCTCCAAATTTTGTGCACTGTGTCACTCAAACAGTTTCCAGTTTATTTTCTTGGATAACAGGCAAAAACATCATTCTCACTTTTATTGCCCCATCCCTCAAGAAATTTGATATGTGGAACACAAGCCTTGGTGTTGTGAACTGCCTGTATAAATCAATTTATATAGGCGGTTCTCTTAAGGTGCTATCTGTAAAAATGGAAGTAAACCGAATTCATATATTTGAGGCCGCAATGTTTGTTTTTTTTGCCTGAAAGCGGACCGATAGTTATAAATGGGCCAGAAAGACGGGTCGAAATACAAGGCCATCCCTCTTCCATCCCACCCTTCCTCATCGGCCCACTCCCTAGGGCTAGGGTTTATAAGAGCGTCCTCAGCCGCCGCCCCCTGCTTCCTCCAGACTCTCACGCTGGCGATGTTAAAAATCAACAATATCAATCATATTTTAAAATCAGAGGGAGTAATCTGTATCTCTACTCCTTAAAAAGTGTAGATTTTTTTCTATGTACATATGTCAAAATGTCTCAAACAAAGATGGTTTAGACTACGTACTCATGGAAAAATGCACCCATAGTTGTCCCTTTTTACAATCTGATGGATGAAATCTCTCTATAGACACCCTTTACAAATTTAACAGACGAACTCTTCCAGATTTTCTATATCTTAGGCGCACAAAGAATATTATTTGTTAACAAAATACAACTACGTGGAACAAATATATGAGATATAAAGAAAGTTGTTAGAAAATAAAACAAATTTATTTTGAGTCGTGTGTCAAATCGCTTTCCACTGCTGCCATCCATCTGCTAATTTGTGGTGAAAAATGAGAAACTTCAAATTTTAATATTCGTATATTATTTTAAGTTAATGTTAATATTTTTTTTAAACCATAGAATTAGCATAGGCATCGGGACTTGTATTTTAAATAGGACTACGAAACACAACAACTACCTGCACATCTTTCATAGAGCGGTAAAGTATTTTAAATAGGACTAAGAAACACAACTAAGGCTCTGTTTGGATACAAAGTTTTTATGATGTTTCAAAATAATACTATGGTTTTGTCTAAAACATTTGTTTTAGAAAATGAGAATGTGTTTGGACGTAATAAAACTTATGGTTTTTAAATACCATGGTATTGGTAAAAAGATAACCTATTTTGTAGTTTTCTTAAGATTTTTAAAATTATGATTTTACTTGACATTTTTTTTAAAACTATAGTCTGTTGATCTTTCGTATTGAAAGACTTCTAGTACCTAAAGCCTGAACTAAACCAACGGAACGCTAGCTGCAGCTGACGCGGAACATGGGCGGGCAGCTGCATCGCACACTGCATGCAGCGCGAGTCCTCCGACTCGGAGGCCAAGATCCTGCACAGAAGCGAACCGGCCTGTGCCTAACTTTCCACAAATCCCGTGCGTAGCAGGCCTATAAAACAACTGACCAAGATATGTCTCATCATGCCTAATTAAGGTTTTCAGAAACCAACACCACCATCGCCGGAATCCATGGAAGCGGCCAAGTCCTACCCAAACTGGTCGGGACTTCCTGAGGATCTGGTGACGTTGGTTATGAGAGTGCTGCCCATCCCCGACCTGTTACGCGCGGGTGCTGTCTGCAGGTCATGGTACGCCGCCTACTCTGCGGTCTGCAGTGTACACATCACAATCAAAGACGCGTCCCCGTGCCTGCTCTACTCTTGTGCCGGTGACGACGCGGACACGGCCACGCTGTACAGCCCCTCCTCAGGCGCCGCCTTCAAGGTCCGTCTGCCGGGACCCGTGTTCCGTAGCTGCTACGTCTTGGGGTCAGGCCACGGCTGGGTCCTCTTCGCCGACGAGGAGTCTAACCTCCATCTCGTTAACCCGCTCACAGCCGTGCAGGTCGAGCTTCCGCCTGTGACGGAGCTTTACCACATCGAGAGCTTCTTCGATGACCAGGGGAGTCCAATGTACAATTTATACGTAGAAGATTTCGAGCGTCCGGAATCTCCGATGGCCTACAATTGAAGGGAGATGAGGCTTTTCCTGTAGGAACGGGTGTGTCTATCCTACAGCCCTTCCAAAAGGGCTGCTTGCGTCGTCCTGCTCCTGCACCGGCCGTTTAGAGAGATCTCCTTTGCTCGGCTAGGTGACCAGCGTTGGACGAACATCGACAAAAGTAAATATCTTCAATGGACCCGTGTCTATCTCAGTGCGGTGTACAATGATAAGGATGGGTTGTTCTAACTTTTATCTTATAATTTCTCTATTTACACACTGGATTTGAAAAGTGTTAGTTTGTTGGGATATGTCTCAATAATCTGTTGGAGTCTTACTTATATAAAGCACTCCTTGTAGCTGTAAAAGACAACCAATAATAAGATTTGTCTCCCGTGGTTTTTCCTTTACATCAAAGGATTTTTCACGTAAATCTCTTGTTCCTTTTAATCTGTTTCGATATCAGAGCCAGTTAGATCTATTTTCAAAAAGTTTCAGAAAAAATAGATCTGTTATTCGCCGTCGCCGCTCGTTCCTCCTCACGCCTGCCACCTCAGTCCACCGGTCTCCACCTGCGCGCACCTGTGGCCCTCCATCGGTCTCCACCTGCGCACGCCTGTGACCCACCTCGATGTGCACTCCGGTGGCCTCGCTCAATGCCCCGGCCTTCGTGCATGTCCTGTGCGCTCACCCGCGCCCCGCCTGTAGCGTCGCCCGGGCTGCAACCCACCTGCGCGACACACCCCATGCTCCTGCTGCCTCACTTCACGTGCCTGCAGCTCCCGAGAACCAGTACTGTTGACCCCTGCTGCTCCGATCCAAAGAGATAACACTGCTGCCACTGCTGCTCATCGATTCTCCAAATTTTTTTTATTGTTGTTGCTGCTGTCCAAGTTGGAGATTGGTTCCGTGTTGCAAGAGATTGGTTCCAGTTTTTCACGATTTTTCTTCATCTGTGATATTTGTACTGCTTCTTCTCTGTGATAATGTCGTCCAAATTTGACATTGAGAAATTCGATAGAAAAAACAGTTTTTCCATATGGCAGGTTCAGATGAAAGCTGTTCTCGTACAATTGGGTGGTCGCAAAGCACTGGATGCAAAACTTACGGCTATGTCTACTCGTGATTGGGAAGAGTTGGATCAAAAAGCACTTTCTGCCATACAACTTGGCTTGTCTATAGATGTTCTACGTGAAGTGATCAATGAGACTACAACTGCTGATCTCTGGAAAAAATTAGATGAGTTGTACATGAAGAAAAGTCTCGCCAACAAATTGCACCTCAAAGAGCGTTTGTATATGATTCGCATGGCAGAAGCTACCTCAATTCAGTCACATCTCAATGAGTTTAATTCTCTCATTATTGACCTTTAGAAATTAGATGTTAAAATTGAAGATGAGGATCAAGCTTTTCTGTTAGTGGTCTCATTGCTTGATACCTTTAAGCGTTTTAAAGAGATCATGCTCTATAGCAACCATGATTCCCTTAATATCGAGAATGTTAAGTCACATCTACTGTCTAAGGAGAAGTTTAATTTTGACACTCGTTCTCAAGATAAAGGTGAAGGTTTAATGGTTCTAGGTAGATCTTCAAATAAAGATAGTCATTCAAAATCTAAATCTAGGTCAAAATCAAGAGATTCATCCAAACTCGTTTGTTGATACTGCAAGAAAAATAATCATAAAATTTCGGACGGCTTAAAATTAAAAAAGAAGGAACAAAGGATGGCTAATTCTCAAAAAGAAAAATCTGCTGAGGCTAGTTTTGTTGAAACTGATTCTAATGGAGAGGCTGTTGTCCCTGCTAATTCGAATAATAGAACTTCTTGGATCCTTGATTCTGCTTGTACTTTTCATATATGCCCGCACAAGGATTGGTTCTCTGCTTATTCTTCTGTTAGTAGTGGTGATGTTGTTGTTGTTGAGTCCCCTCTTGAAATTGCTGGAATTTGTTCTATTCAAATTAAAACTCATGATGGCACTATCAAAAACCTTTACAAAAGTTAGACATGTTCCCAGAATGAAAAGGAATCTTATTTCTTTGGGCACCATAGAATCTTTGGGATATAAATTTATTGGTGATGAAGGTGTTCTTAAGATTCTGAAAGGCAACCTAGTTGTTATGAAAGGCAACAGAATTAATGGCATGTATCACTTGCAAAGATCCACAGTTACAGGTACTGCAGCTATTTCTACTATTGCTTCAGATTCTCACAACACTAAGTGGCATATGCGCTTGGGTCATATGAGTGAGAAAGGTATGCATCTTCTTAGCAAGAAAAGTCATTTAAATAATATTGGCAAACTTGATTTTTGTAAGCATTGTGTTTTTGGCAAGGAGAAGAGGGTTAGTTTTAGCACTGCTACTCATCGAACCAAAGACATTATTGATTATGTTCATTCTGATCTTTGAGGCAAGTCTAAGTTCTGCTCTATTAGTGGTTGTCAGTATACGATCACTTTCATTGATGATTTTTCTCGCAAAGTTTGGGCTTATTTCTTAAAGCATAAAAATGAAGCTTTTTCAGCCTTTCAGAAGTGGAAATATTTTGTTGAAAACCAAACTGGCAGAAAAATAAAAAAACTTAGAACTGATAATGGATTGGAATTTTGTAATGATGAGTTTGATAAATACTGTGCTACTCATGGTATTGCAAGACACTTGACTGTTCCAGGAACTCCTCAACAAAATGGTGTTGCAGAAAGGATGAATCACACTATTTTTGAGCGTACCCGCCGCATGCTCTCAAATGCAGGTCTATGGAAGAACCAAATTTTATGGGCTGAAGCTGCTTCTATGGCTTGTTACTTGATTAATCGGTCTCCAAACTCTGCTATTGATTTTTAGATTCCAGGAGAGGTTTGGTCAGGTAAACCAGTTGATTATTGTAATCTGAAAATTTTTGGTTGTCCTGCTTATGCTCATTCAAATACTGGAAAATTAGATCCTAGAGATAAAAAATGCATATTTGTTGGCTATGGATCTGATGTCAAAGGATATCATTTATGGTGTTCTGATTCTCATATAAAGTCGTGATGTTACCTTTAATGAAGATGTTATGGTCTCATGTGGTAGTGATGATGAGTGCAGTCTTTCTGAAATCGACTCTGCTACAGAAACTGCAGAATTTGAAGTAGTTTTACCTACTTTTAATACCGGTTCTGTAGTTATACCTAGCGGACAATCTAATTCAGATTTACAATCTTCTCATTCTAATGATCATTGCCTTCCTTGAGATAGACATAGAAGGGAAATCAGATTACCTCCTAGATTTTGTGATACTGATGCTATGGCTAATTATGCTCTTCTTGTTGCACAAGATATAAATAATATCATTGAACCTTCTTCTCATTCAGAAGCTATCTCATGTGAAAATTCTTCTAAGTGGTTAACAGCTATGAATGAAGAAATTGAGAGCCTTGAAAAAAATAGTACATGGGTTTTGACAAAGCTTCCTAATGATAAGAAAACTTTAAAGTGCAAGTGGATTTATGAGAAGAAGTAAGGTATTCCAGATGTTGAACTAGCAAGATGGAAAGCCCGCTTAGTGGTAAAAGGCTTTGAGTAAAGAGAAGGTATTGATTTCAGTGAAGTATTTTCACCTGTTGTTCGCCACACTTCCATTCAATTATGCTTGCTGTTGCTGCTTTCTATGATTTGAAATTAGAGCAACTAGATGTTAAAACTGCTTTCTTACATGGAGATTTAGAAGAGGAGATTTTTTATGACACAACCTGAAGGATTTCTTGCTCCTAGAAAGGAAAACTTAGTTTGTCGATTGCAGAAATCTCTTTGTGGCTTAAAACAAGCTCCAAGGCTGTGGTACAAAAGGTTTGATTCCTTTATGCTTGCACATGGTTATTCTCGTAGCAATTATGATAATTGTGTGTACTTCAAAAAATTCCTTGGAGGACGTTTTGTTTATTTGCTGCTATATGTTGATGATATGCTCATTGCTTCTCATGACAAGTCATTGATCGTTGAATTAAAGGCTCAACTTAGTCATGAATTTGATATGAAAGATCTTGGTTGTGCAAAGAAAATTCTTGAAAATTCAGCGTGATCGCAAGGCTGGTAAATTATTTCTATCTGAAAAAGGATATATTGAAAAGATACTTGGTAGATACAACCTTAGCAATTGCAAGTCTATTTCTACACCTTTTGCTTCGCATTTTAAAATATCTTCAAGATAGTGTCCTGTTAGTGAAGAAGAAAAAGACTGCATGTCCCGTGTTCCCTATGCTAGTGCGGATGGTATCTCATGTATGCTATGATTTGCACTCGACCTGATTTATCTCATGCTGTCAGTGTGGTTAGTAGATTTGTGCACAATCTTGGAAAAGAACATTGGAATACAGTTAAATGGATTCTTCGCTACCTGAAAGGAACTTCTAATTTTGGCTTGATGTTTGAAAAAAATAAAGCGGATACAGATGGTGTTCTAGGATTTGTTGATTCTGATTATGCTAGTGATCTTGATAAAAGAAGGCCAATTTCTGGTTATGTTTTCTCTTTATGTGGTTCAGCTGTAAGTTGGAAAGCTTCTCTTCAGTATGTTATAGCTCTTTCTACTACTGAAGCAGAATATATTTCAGCTACAGAAGATGTAAAGGAAGCTATTTGGTTGAGAGGTTTGGTTTCTGAACTTGGTATTCCACATGAGCTTAATGCTGTTTATTGTGATAGCCAGAGTGCAATTTATTTGACCAAGAATGACATGTTTCACACCAAGACAAAACACATTTATGTCTAAGTACCATTTTATTAGTGATACTGTTGCTCAAAGGCTGATTTCTGTAAAGAAGATATACACCGCTGACAATCCTGCAAATATGCTCACAAAGCCACTTTCAAATACTAAGTTCAAGCATTGCTTGTGTTTAGTTGGTGTTCATGGTGCTGGATACCTTTATGGGTTTTGGAGCCAATGTCTTAGAGATTTTGAGTCAACGGAAGATTTGTTAGTTTGTTAGTTTGTTGGGATATGCCTCAATAATCTGTTGAGGTCTTACCTATATAAAGCACACCTTGTACTTGTAAAACAGAACCAATAATAAGATTTATCTCCTGTGGTTTTTTCCTTCACATCAAAGGGTTTTCCACGTAAATCTCAAGTTCCTTTTGATCTATTTCCTAAGAAAAA
The DNA here is from genome assembly GCA_001602295.1 of Zoysia matrella. Classification (NCBI taxonomy): domain Eukaryota; kingdom Viridiplantae; phylum Streptophyta; class Magnoliopsida; order Poales; family Poaceae; genus Zoysia; species Zoysia matrella. The sequence goes on along the minus strand of BCLG01000278.1, from coordinate 202,996 downwards.
GTGATTAGCCCGTCATGCACAAGGTTTTTGAAGGAGGCAGGCAGTGTGAAGGTCCACTCCCATCTCTCATCTTCGCTCCATGGGGAGGTATGTTGCATGTGTGCAAATCCACATACGCGACTTATGACAACCCAGTACAAGTTCCTGCAGATTTTACCGATGAACTCATCGATCCGGGACATGAGTCACACACAGATTACATTGAGGTATGCAAGGTTGATATCAGTGGTCAGGAGCTCGTGAAGGTTAACAGCTCGGCGCTACAAGGGCATGCTGTTTCTATCGGTTTTAATTCTCCAATACTTGTTTCGACGAAGGACTTTCCGATGTTCAAGCCAAATTGTGTCTATACTACAGATGATTCATCGGAAAATATCTTCATAAACATGCATGGTTATCGGGAGGTTGGCATTTGGAATTTTGAGACCGAGGAATTTGAGTCTTGGTGGCGTGCAGCTTGCCCATCCATGGCTTAACCGGCCAACTCCTGTATGGATAATTACCTCTATATCCTTGCAAGATATAGATGGGCCAAAAAAATTTTGTTCAGGGACTGAGAATTTTCTCTCCACATATCTCAGTTAGCTCGGCCGCCGGCCATTGGTTTAGTTTAAGGAATCATTATTCTACATGGAGTCGTTTTGTAATTTTGATCTGTAATAATGACCTCCATCACACCCTAAATGCCCTTAGTGTTGGGAAAAAATTATGTGACACCGGTGCTATGTGGCACTGGGTCTCAACATTAGTTATTGGTACTAATATTAACTACACAAAGATTTTAAAAAAAATATTAATTACACATGCTAACATGGAAACTAATATTAAATATCCAGTGCTACGTGGCACTGGTGCTGCATAACTTTTTCCCCGGTGGTGGCTTGGAAAGCGTCCGTCACGGTGCAGATCATGTTGATGATCCTGTAGCTGTAGTTGTTCACCCCATAGTTGTGGTTTTTCTTGCCGAATTTCGTACCACCACATCCATGCGAAATGTTTGATTGGTAGTCTGTTCGATCTGTGAATGCATGTTTCGTTTCAGATTCTTTCTTCTGTATACAAATCTCTTTCTTGTCCATAGTCTGTTTGATCTGTGATGCAACAAATCATATTAATGCTAGCAGATGGTAAAACTGTCTATATAAATAGTGCTTACATTGTTTTAAGATACAGAGCGGCATCAACCCAACCAAAACAACAAACCACACTTCCGCTGCTAAAATAATAATAAGTTTTTATACCTAACATGTACTAGAGACACCATTTATGGTTACACCGATACGTCGCAGAGCACGACAACTACCCAAAGTCGATCAACTGCACCCAGGAACCAAGTAAAATCATGATTCTGTGGCCAAGCTTCAACAGAACCCGATGAATCTGAGTCTCAATTACCCTAGACATCTTCGTCCGGCAATGGATTAAAATCTATGATTTCTTTTAAATGTATCAACGTTACACTTGGTACGCCAGCAACCTTGCCAGGTGGCCTATGTGGCTCAGTGGCTCTGAAACCGCATCAGATGCCAGTAATCCTCATCGACCAAAGGCTCCTCCAGCTTAACCGTGCCTGTTCTCACGATCACACATATGGGTTTGAGGTCGAAGCCAAGATACAAACACAAGCTCTCTCGATGTCCCTCTTGTAGCAATCAATAAACACCTTCCACCAGTGAAGAATGAGGAAACAGCGCAGCCACAGTCTCCACCTAGAAGTCTGTGGATGACATATGCATGGCGAGGAACACATTCGATACACAATTGCACCTTGTACAGAAGCTCCTTGTACACTTTGATGATGATATATCCGGGTTTGTCGCCATTAAAGTCTGGACCCACATTGAAAAAAAGTAGAAAATGTATACATACTACCTCCGTCCTACAAAAATTACATTTAGGGTTTGTGTCATCTAACTTAGACTAATAATTCAATTTGCTTTAACAACATATTTGTACTTTTATATTCATCATAAGAAATACTTTCATAATATATAGTTGATATTATATTCATCATAAGAAATATTTGTTTTGAACTTATGATAGCACAGCACCTAAGTGGCAAACAAAGGCTGCTCGTGTCTTTGCTCTTGAGATAAGTCTGCCAGATTTTCGAAGCACATGCCCGCCATGCTCATCCCAGAAGAAAATATATACGATCTCATAAGAAAAAATGTGAGGTTTGTTAAAAAAATAACAGACACCGATCACACTGATCCCCTCTCTGACAAAATTAGTATCTTCTTATATGTTGATTTGAAGTCTAGTATATATATAATCATTATGTGCTCCAGATGCAAATCCCAAACTTGCATACCTTTTTTCCCTCCGTCATTCTCTCCTAACTTACCATACTCGAAATTGCAGAATATCCTCCACTACCGAAATTGCAGAATATCCTCCACCACCGACAGAATATCTTACCATGTGTATCCCGCCTCAAATCTCTTAACGTCTCCTGTCACATGGATTGCTACGGCAGGGAAGTCAACGAAATACACTCGGAGGATAATGGGTGGTGGATGTAGACTTTTGCCGTGGTGGGGGCGCCCCTGTATATCTACGATCAAGCTGTTGAGTTGTGGAGGCCGAAAGAAGCCGCGAAATACCCTTGCGTTCAGTGTTTCCTTGCAGGAATCCACACCCAGAGTTCTTTTTAATTGAAATGGAATTGCTATAGCAAGAAGACTATATGTATGATGTAATACATATTATATTAATCACATATTATTTTAATGTAAAATTTACAAACTTGTGCAAAAATACAGAGAGAATGAATCATTTATTTTAAAACATATATTTTCATTACACATGTTTTCAAAATATATATTTTTTATTACATAACACTCTATTACAGATCTAGTTAAATATTATCAAAAACTTTAAAAGTATTATACAAAGTAAAACATATTTTAGTTTTTGTATATACTACATACAAATTATCTATTACAATTTGTTATAGTAAGAAGACTATAGGTTTGAAAGTATATAAGTAAGAAGTAATATATGCCAAGTTATATATATAGCTACACTAAAAGATATAAACAATTTTTTTACAGAAAGATATTCTCTCTAAAATATCGATGATGCTTTAAAGAGATAAAAATTAATATAGTATCAACATTATAGAATGATTTTTTTAGTCGAGGTTAAATAAGGTGACATTGATAATAAATTTTGTTAATAGTAAATTTATAAATTTATTTCATGATAATTTTTACATATACCACTCCAATCAAAAATCATGTCATTCTAATAAAAACTTTGAGCAGCCGTGATTATAAACAACGCTTGAAGTAAATTCTTAAATAGAGGGTGTATAATTATATAAATTTGGTAAAAGTGTACATAACCCCTTCAATTATCGATGTTGACCACTTCCCCCCCTAACCTTTGAAACCGGACTTTTAATCCCCTGAGCTATTGAAAACCATCTGGATAAACCTCTGAGCGGTTTTGAAGGTGGTTTCACTGCTCATGGTCTGATATGTCAGTTTAGAATAGGTCTATTTTACCCTCAACTATCAATAATAGTTTATTCACCCCCTAAACTTTAGAAATAGATATTTAATCCCCTGAAATATTGAAAACGATCTAAAAACCCACTGAGCAATTTCAAATGCAGTTTTACTTTCCACAGTGCTACATGACAATTTCTAGCCCTCTTCAATCTGACGTACACCGTGTGACGATAAGTCAAGTGTCTGCATGAGTATAAGGGAGAAAAGAGGGGTAGAAACTGACATATGGGACCCGCCTCTGAAAAACCGCACATGATTATCTAGACTTTTTTCAACACTTTGGGGGTTAAAAATATGATTTTAATGTTTGAGGAGTGAAGTAGACTCGTATTAATATTTGAAAGGGTAAAATAGATTTATTCCAAACTGACATATACGACCATAAATAATGAAATCACCTTCAAAACCACCTAGAGTGTTATCTAAACGGTTTTAAATAGTTTAGCATGTTAAAAGTCTGGTTTTAAAAGTTAAGGGATGAAGTGGACTAGCATTGATAGTTGAAGGGTTATATAAACTTATCTCTATAAATTGTAGATTTAAACTAAGTTTATGATGAGTCCATAGCGGACGGCGGGGCAGAGCCACAGAACTGCACGAGCAGAGGAGCTGGTGGAGAGAGCAAGGCAGCGAGCGACGCGTGTGCGCTGTTCGGGTTTTGGTATTTATATTGGGCTGTCAGATTTATGGCACGTCAGCGGGATATCCGTCTTTCATCGCGCCTGGCAGCCGGCACAAGCATGACCCACCATCCCGGCCATGCCGGCACATGCTCGTGCTTCACCCGGCTAAATTTTGCAAAATTTGTGCCGGTTCAAATCGCTCATAAGCTTTTTATTTAAAAAGATTTTCTTTATTATTGTCGTTACGGTAAAAATTTTAATTTGAAACTAAACTATAGTTATTTTCCTTATAACAAAGCGGCACTTGAAGCTCTCCACAGTATTCTCTGGAACGAAGTAATCCAAAGCTAGAGAAATCAAACTTGTTTTCTGATACTCTCCACCGCTTTCTCTGATTTCTTTAATCAATAAATCTTGAAGGGCGTCCAACCGAACGCGCATCGAAGGTGCCAGAAACTTGATCGGCACTCAACTGAAGGATTCAAATCAGTCCCGACTGAGCGGCATAGCCACATCGACGGCCAATTCGCCATGGACGGCACGGAAAGGAGCTGTCAGCAGCGGCGGCAGGACGCACGTCCTGCTCCTGCCGTTCCCCGGGATGCAGGGCCACGCTAACCCGATGCTTCAGCTCGGCCAGCGTCTAGCTTACTACGGCCTCAGCCCAACGCTCGTGGTATCCCGCCACGTGCTCTCCACCACCGTGACCGGGTCATGTCCTTTTCCCGTGGCCACCATCTCGGACGGCTTCGACGAAGGCGGGATACGGCGGAGTACGTGCGCCGGATGGAGGAAGCTGGATCGGAGACGCTGGCGCAGCTGATTGTTGCCGAGGCGCGCGCAGGGCGACCCGTCCGAATGCTGGTGTACGACTCGCACCTCCCGTGGGCGCGCCGCGTGGAACTCGACAATTTCTGACCGGTTGCCATCGAACAGGACTTACGGGTTCAATCTCTCCTCCTCCAACACTGCTCCCTGCATGGCGTGGCTGGACAAGCAGGCGCCTTCCTCTGTTGTGCTCGCGTCCTACGGCACCGTCGCTAACCTAGACGCTGCTCAGCTGGAGGAGCTTGGCAACGGATTGTGCAACTCCGGCAAGCCTTTCCTCTGGGTGCTGAGGTCCAGTGAGTCAGATAAGTTATCTATAGAGATCAATCGCAAGTGCAAGGACAAGGGTCTTATCGTTCCTTTCTGCCCTCAACTCGAGGTACTGGCACACAAGGCCACAGGTATAAAATTAACATTTTTAAGTGAGACTTCGTATAATGTCAGTGAAATATGAAAATCCATTGATGGCAGTTTAATCTTGTGCTCAAAATCAGGCTGTTTCTTGACACATTGCGGATGGAACTCGACAATTGAAGCCATTGTCACTGGTGTGCCGATGGAAGCAATGCCACAATGGGCGGACCAGCCGACCACGGCAAAGTATGTTGAGAGCGCATGGGGAATCGGGATGTGCATGCCGAAGGGATTGGTGAGGAGAGAGGAGGTGAAGAGGTGCATAAGGGAGGTGATGGAAAGTCAGAGGAAGGAGGCGTACAAGAGGAATGCTGCAATGTGTACGCAGAAGGTTAAAACTGCCATGCAGGAGGGAGGGACCTCGGACAAGAACATTGCTGAATTTGCTGCCAAGTATATTTCAACTTGTTTTAAGTCTATATAATCTTGGTCTTTAGATACAAATGTCAAAGGCTTTATTAGAATCAACTTTGTATGCGATCAAAATTATACAGTTGTATAGCTAGACAAGTGGCTTTCTTTTGTGGGGTAACCAGTGGGTCAGAATGGCAAATTTGTTGCCCTGGGATTATAAGAGTGGCAGTTCCGGTTTCTTTGGTAAAAATGGCGTGGAAGAAAACTCTACTTTCCATTGTTCTGACAAACTGAAGTGCAATATGAGGTGCTAGAGTATAACTTAATCATCCACCCTTACTCATCAACTTAAGCTTTTTGGTGAAACTAGTTAGTGCATACTCCCTCCGGTAGTCCGGTGTTAAAATATGAAGCCGTTTTAGAGAATATTTTAGTCAAATATTTGGAATATAAATTATAAATAATTTTTATTTTGTTAAGTTTAAAAATGTGAAAATTGTATGATTAGATTTATCTTAAAAATGCTTTTTTAAAAGTATATATATGACACTTTTTAATAAATATTTTTATAGAAAATAGGAGTATAAATTATATTTTGAACACTGTGCCGTTGTCAAAACAACTTCCTTTTTGACACCGGAGGATGTACTAGCTTAATATGAGTCATATATCCGTTGTTACCTTCTTCTCGTCGCTTTATTTTTGGCTCCTGAGGAGGTAGCAAGTACAGGATTAATCCTCTCCGCATAGGTCAACTTCTACCCTCCCTCCGACCACTCCTTTCATGACATCAAGGCCCACTGGCCTTTTTATTTTTGTTCTATCTCTTATACTGCCGGTTTATGGTTTTCTTTTATTTTTTCTTTCTTTTTTACTTTAATTTTTCTTTGTTTTCTTTTTATTTTTCTTTCATTTTTATTTATCATTTCATTTTTTTCACTTATTTTCTCCTTTTAAATTTATTTCTTTCTTTCATCTTTCTAATTTTTCCTTTTTCTTTTTTTACTAAGCTTATTCACGCATTTATCAAAAAAATCAGAATAACTTATTTTAATTACTAGAATAATTATTTACTAATGGAAAAATTAATTTTTACTTCTGGAATAATTAGTTTCACCACTGGAACAATTAAATCTTATTACAGGAACATTACATTCATTTAGATGGAACATTAAAAATAAAAAATAAAAAATTATATTTCTTTCATTAATTATAAGGAACAATGATTCAAACGGATTAAAAAAGTAATGTTTGATAGAAAAATCAATTTCAAGTTTAAACCTAGAGGTGGGCCGAAAAGAAGCTAGTAAATATCTCATAAAAATGCAAAGGCGATCGGCCAGTTATCCTGTTATTCTGGCGCAATGCGGCGAGAGGTGGGCAGAGGCACGTGACAAGTAGCCTACGGCGGAACGTGATAGAATTCTAGCAAGTATATATGGCACAACACCTTAAAAAAAGACAATTATGAAATATAGCATACAAAATAGAATATGAATTTTGTATGTTTTTGTGTGTGAGTATGTCTGTGTGTTTTGTTGAATATTAATAGACCACTAATCGAAGTTCTAATAATATATGCACATCAACTATACTATATATTCACAAACTCCACATGCCAAGAAATAAAAAATACATGTATTTTTCCACGTAGGATAAGAAACTGAGCAAGACAATATGTATGAGATTGGACATGAAGGATATAATTACGCAGGCAACGTGGATAGCCTTCCCCTCTGCTACACGGTGGGATAGGAAGGCTGCATGGCCAGACCGCACATGCCCCCCTTGTCGGATATGTCTTTCTCCATTCTCACATACTCTCTCCGTTCCAAAATATAACTATTTTTATGTTTAGTCACTATTAAAATTGTATACTTAATAATATTTTATCATATAAAAATTATATTTTTTGAATTCATCGTGAAATAAGCTTTCATAAAAGGTATAATTTTATATTAGAAATTATGCAATTTGCTAGATATTATCAGTAAAAGTGACAAGAATTTGATTTTTTTTCAAATCTAGAAATACTTATATTTTGGAACGGAGGTAGTATCCCTTTTCTCCCATGATGTACCCCATGAATTCTTCAAAATCCAATACTTTGTACCATCACTCTCAATACCATAACCAACCACGACGATTGCATTATCAAGGTCCGTGCTGCAAGAGCCGGTCATCACGCCGCTAGAGTACCGCTGAAATGTTTTTGTTGTAATCTTTGCTCTGGGTCTAGGAGTGTAGATCCGAGAGTATCTGTGTCGGTAATAGATCTGTGGTTCGGAGGTGGTCAATACCTTCGGATCCGGTCGCCGGAGTCGAGGAAGATGATCCGGCCATCTGCCCTTTGTTGGTGCGGTCCTCTGCGCTTGGGCAGCGTCGGTCGGTGAAGAGGACAGTGGCGTTAGAGTCACGGCGACGTCGTCGATCTCTCGGTGGCGGCGGTCGTCGTGGCGGTGGTGCTTCCCGTCGACACAGCGCTCCCTCACAGATCGGATTTAGGGATGTCGGTGGAGTGCGGCGGTACGGATGAACTTAGGTCATGAGTTCCGGCCGGCCCCCACCTCTATTTATTGTAGCACTGGCGACAGGGGCTCACCAGCCATAATGGGCTGGGCGCCCCCGATCAGGGCGCGATTAGGTCAAGGGCCCATTAAGGCCGTTGGGCCAAAACGGGTAGAGATCAATTCCTAACATTCTCCTCCTTAATCTCTCTTTTTACTTTTATCTTTATTACTTTTAACTTTACTCATTTCATTACAGATTAATACATAGAACTGTCTTATCGTCACGGTCAATCGCCGATAGACTTAACAGCTACAATACATTTTTCTGTTCTGAAATAGTTACTATACATTTTAGGCCATCTTTTAGTTCAGGAATCACAGGCTTTCCCTTAAACCCATGCCGGTAACATGTACAATAAATACTCTGGGTGGTAAGCCTTTAGTAAGCGGATCCGCTAGCATCTTTGCGATGCTTATATGCTCAAGACTTATGATTTGATCCTGAACTTTATCTTTCACAACATAGTACTTTATGTCAATGTGTTTGGCAGCACCACTTGACTTATTGTTGTGTGCATACGTTACTGCGGGTTTGTTATCGCAGTACAATTTAAGTGGTTTATAGATGTCGTCAACCACTTTTAAACCGGGTATGAACTTCTTAAGCCAGTTCACCTGCCTCGTAGCCTCGTAACATGCAACAAACTCGACATACATTGTGCACGATGTAGTGACGGTTTGCTTTGAGCTTTTTCACGAAATAGCTCCTCCAGCGAGAGTAAACACATATCCGGATGTAGACTTTCTATCATCTCCCGCATAATCAGAATCTGTATACCCCACTATATGGAGTGAATCTGATTTTCTGTACGTCATCATGAGGCCTTTTGTTCCTTACAAATAGCGCAAGACTTTCTTTATCAATTTCCAATGCTCTATTCCAGAATTGCTCTGGAATCTGCCAAGTAACACAGTAACAAATGCTAAGTCAGGGCGTGTACATACTTGAGCATACCGTAAGCTTCCGATAGCTGAAGCATATGGAACCGCTTTCATTTGATCGATCTCATATTGGTTCCTAGGACATTGAAATTCCCCATATCTGTCGCCCTTGACTATAGGTGCAGGTGATGGACTATATTTATGCATACCATATTTTTTTAATACTTTCTTTATGTATGCCTTTTGTGACAGTTCCAATACCCCTTTGTTTCTATCTCGGTGAATTTTGATTCCTAAAATGAATGAAGCTTCACCAAGATCTTTCATGTCAAAGTTAAAGGACAAAATCTTCTTTGTCTCTAGTAGTAGACTGACATCACTACTAGCTAGTAGGATATCATCCACATACAGGATTAGGAAGATAAACTTTCCATCTTTAAACTTTGAATAAACACAGTTGTCGTCAATATTTTCTTTAAACCCAAATTTCTTTATCGTGCTGTCAAACTTCAAGTACCATTGTCTTGAAGCTTGCTTTAACCCATAAATCGATTTCTTTAGACGGCATCCCAGTTTCTCACTTCCTTCCATAACAAAACCTTTCGGTTGTGTCATGTAAATATTTTCCTCCAAATCCCCATTTAGGAATGCTGTCTTTACATTCATCTGATGTAACTCTAAATCATAATGGGCCACTAGTGCCATTATAATTCTGAAGAAATCTTTACATGAGACCGGAGAAAAGATCTCATTGTAATCAATCCTTTCTCTTTGAGTAAAGCCTTTTGCCACGAGTCGTGCTTTATATCTTTCTACGTTCCCTTGGGAGTCGAGTTTTGTCTTGTAGACCCATTTACAGCCTACTATTTTGGCTCCTTTAAAAATTACTTCCAAGTCCCAGACTTTATTAGCCTTCATGGACTTCATTTCTTCTTCCATGGCCTCAAGCCATTTTGAAGAGTTTTCACTTCTTATAGCTTCTTCAAATGAGGTGGGATCATCCTCTATTTGAAATTCTTTTGTCTGATAAATTTCATAGTCATCAGAAATAGCTGATCTTCTTATTCTTTGAGACCTTCTCGGGGCCTCTTCATTCTGTACATTTTTTATTTGAGGCTATTCTTGCTCCCCCTATCTGTGGCAATAAGTTTTATTGGATCCTAAGAAACAGGTTCTTCATTCTCATTCATTGTTGCCACAGGAGAAACAATAACAGGTGCTTGCACCACAGTGTCTCGCACTATCGGTGCAGTGACAGCAGGTAGTGTAAAGAATGGCTCTTGAATCATCGAAATAGGCTTATACACCTGCTTCTCTTCAAGGTCAATCTCTCGAGCTACCATGTTCCCCCTCATCATCTCATCCTCTAAGAAGACAGCGTGTCTCGTTTTTACAAACTTTGTATGTCTGTCTGGACAATAGAAACGATAACCTTTTAACTTTTCTGGGTAACCAATAAAATGGCAACTCTCAGTTTTGGGATCTAGTTTCCCAAGATTTGGGTTAAATACTTTAGCCTCAACTAGGCCCCCCACACTCGTAAGTGGTTTAATGAGGGAACTCTACCTGTCCACAATTCGTACGGTGTTTTCGGCACCGATTTGTTACTCTGTTGAGAATATGAATGGCAGTTTTTAACACCTCTATCCACAAGCTCAATGGCAGTGTAGAATAACTCATCATACTTCGCACCATATTCATCAGGGTACGGTTGCGTCTTTCAGCTACTCCATTTTGCTGAGGTTCACCCGGTGTAGAATACTGGGCTACTATTCTATTTTCCTATAGAAACCTTGCAAAAGGTCTAGGGACTTGTCCATACGGGGTATATCGACCGTAGTACTTCTCCTCACGATCAGATCGGACTATCTTTATCTTTAAATCGTGTTGGTTTTCAACTTCAGTCTTAAATATCTTAAATTTATCCAAGGCTTCATTTCTTTCTTTAATTAGATAAATATATCTATATCGGGAGTAATCATCCGTAAATGTTATGAACGAGTCATAACCATCTATACTTTTCACAGAAAAGGGACCATAAATATCCGTGTGAATAATTTGTAGAACTCCTGTGCTTCTTTTTTCATCTTTCTTAATTTTCTTTACGTATTTTCCTTTAATGCAATCTCGACATTGTTCTAAGTCTGAGAACTCTAGTGGAGAAAGAATATCATTTTTAACTAGTCTTTCTATTCTCCCCCTCGAAATATGGCCTAAACGACAGTGCCATAATTTCGACGACTCATCTAGAGTTCTTTTTTGTTTTCTATTTTCATTCATGGACGAGGATTCTTTTATTTCGCATGCAACATTATCATTATCACATACGACATTCACATCATCACGTAATGATAGCAAATAAAGCTCATTTTGTAAGATGGCAAAACCAACACATTCTTTATTAAATTTTATTTTACACTTGCCATTTCCAAAATGACAATCATAACCATCATTATTCAAACATGAAACAGTAATCAAATTTCTCTGTAGAGAGGGTACATAAAGAACATCTCTAAGTATAAGAATGAAGCCATTAGCTAGCTCTAATGAAAGATCGTCAACGGCTTCAACTTCAGCTTGGACTCCGTTTGCAACTTTAATGCATCTTTCTCTTCTTTGCGTAGTCCTCGTCGAACGGAATCCCTGCAATGAATTAGCAACATGAACAGTTGCTCCAGAGT
>BCLG01000278.1:152374-175099 GCA_001602295.1 Zoysia matrella | reverse complement strand
AAGTTTAGAAATGTGAGATCATATGATTAGATTTGTCTTAAAAAATGGTTTCATAAAAGTGTACTAATTACTGTGAAGTTATATTATCAATGCTAAATATTCTAGTAGCAGATACTTCAAGAAAAAAAATGCTGTACTTGAGACTAATTTTTCTCTAATTCAAGCAATAATCAAACAAAAATAAATCCATAGTCACATATTATACAGAATCTCATATTAATGAATAGAATACTAAATATTCTCACCTTAAAATATAAACATTCATGCACTTGTCTTGGTTTAGAAATCCTTATATCCATGGATAGAGTAGTACTCTCTCTGTCCTAATAGATAAGCCATTTTAGGATTGGGCACGTGAATTAAAAAAAGTAAAAAAGATGGGATGTGCTGAAAACGCGGAGAGAAATAGAGATGGAGAACGCGGAGAGAAATAGAGATGGAGAAGTACTGAGAAGAGAGAAAGTGAATTAAAAAGTGAGAATAACTTATAATTTAGAAAATGCTAAGGAGTTCAGGATAACTTCTAATTGCGGACAGGGAGTACCGATTAGAGAAATTTATGATACTACGACCAGAGTTGAAGAATGCTATTATAAAGCGTGAGGAATACCATGATTGTGGTGAATTCTGCCAACTGGAGTCCAGAGTCAAGTTTAAGAGGGAGGATAACTTTTTTGTATAGTCGAATAACAACTTGCCTTTGCCTCCTCGTTCACTCAATGTCACACCTAGTTTTAAGACCAAAACTAAATGCACCGTTATGTGTGCATAAAATTAAGTTTTATATATAAAGTGATTTCATTAATAGTAAAATAGAATAATTTCTAGATTACATAGAATTAACCTATTACAAAAAATGACTCAAAGTCATAGAATAATTATTATAAACCAAATGCAGCGGCAAAGTAAACTAAGTATAGCGTAATTTTCACATGCAGTCGACCGGAGAGACGACACACCTAGATTTCAGCTCCTGCATATTCAACGTCTTTTCAAACTTCTCCTTCAACTGAGCAGCATTTATAAAGACAAAATTGAGTACAGGATGTACTCAACAAGTGTGAGAAAAGAAGACATGTGACAACAACTAAAGATAGACTATATATAGTTTCTTTGCATAAAAATTTAATAGAGGCACACTCTCATTAAGTACATATTTACTAAGTGCTAAGCATCTAACACTATCATATCATAAACGTGCCTACAGACTACCTGGTTGCATCACCAACATAACAACCGATTACAGTCTCCCACTATGATTCACCAACCCAACCATACCAAAACCCACTAATCATGTGATAGTTCATGCCATGCTCATGACCACGAGCACAACTGTCAAGACAGTTTTAACTTTGCAGAGATTGTACACATTCCCCACGAAAAGTAATTTCATCTCTTGTTTCTAGGTGACTAAAGAATCTCCATCCTATCTGTGCCGGCCAAGCACTTGCACACTTTGTTTGGTGTGAAGGCTAAAAAATTACTCCAAGGCTTTCCATAGCTTCTTTCAGTTTGTACGTGTCCACTAAGGATTCACCCGTCAGGAACTAACTGTAATTTGAGACGCCCTCCTCTTGTACCGAGTGGTTACCGAGAGTGCACTCTCTCTTCCCCACACATCTCACTCCAGACGAATCCACGCATACTTAGCTTTCCCCGCTCCACTAGCTGGCACACACAAAACTGGTCTTCATTACTTACTAAGACAGACCGTGCCCATACTTGGCTCGTAGTTGTACGGTGCACATAGATGGTCGCTATATGAACCAGTCCTTAGATTAAGATGATTAAAATACCAAGGGACAATGCCGGTAACCCACCACCTTACACCAACTAGATCACCCAAATTCCTAATCTCCATGTTGCTATTAAATAATCATTTAATCTTTGTAAACCAAGTGTAATAATTAATCAAATTAATATTCACCCATCTCAACAACAGTAGATCTAAGTATGTAATCTACTCAATAAAAGTAAATTAGGATGACAAAACATAATAAGGTAAGACTAGGTAAAATCTTAATCATACTGCGCAATCAATTTGACACAAACATGTAATCTACAAGATAAAAGTTTTGTAAAAATAGGCACAAGATGGTCAAAGACACTTGCCTTCCTACCACGAAGAATAGTACTCGACTGTTTCGAAGTCCTGCTACTGGAAATCCTCATACTGCGGGTCCAAAACGAAGTCGCCTAAGTGCACGAGCACAAAACAATCAATCTTATGCAACAAACATAACAAGAACAATATGATAATGTTATGAATGCATAGGTTACATTCCAAATTCTTTTGGGATTAGACAACATATTTGGAGATTGGACAAGTCTAGTTGTTATTCTACCAAATCTGCATGTCGGTCTTATTTTAATGGATCTATAACTTTCGAACCTTGGCGTCGTCTGTGGAAATCTTGGGTCCGGCTAAATGCAAATTTTTCTTATGGTTGGCAATTCACAACAGATGTTGGACTGCAGAGAGACTCATGAAAAGAAACTTCCCAGCCCCAGAGAAATGCCCACTATGTGACCAAGAAGAAGAAACTATACAACATCTTTTGCCAACGTGTGTGGTCGCAAGGCAAGTCTGATTTCAGTTATTATCTGCACTTGATTTGGAAACTTCTAGCCCACAACAAAATGAGCTCAACTTCGCGGACTGGTGGAGAAGAACTATGAGAAGAGTGATGAAGGAACACAAGAGTCAACTCTTTAATAATATTGACAGCTTGGATCATTTGGAAGCATCGGAATGACCATGTCTTTGAAGGAGCGAAAACTTCAGTTAATTCGATCATGGAAGCAATTTTTAGTGAGCATAGCTTGTGGTATTTGGCCGGGCAAAAAATTTGCAAGCCTTAGGTCTTGGTCAGGGGTCAGTGACTGATTAGTGCTTAAGGTCCTTAGTAAGGTCGCCCTTTTGTTTTTATTACCTAGTTTTCACTAGTAATCTATCTGTGTAACACCTCCCATATTTGGTGCTCGTATGAGAGGGCCGTGATGTTAGGGCACCATTCCTCTCTTTAATACAACATTCCTCTCTTTAATACAAAGATGCGCAGCTCTCCTGCGTATTAAAAAATAATTCAAACTACGCGACGTCCAAATTTTTTTATTTTTCTGATATTTTCTTTGAACCACGAGCACAAAAGATTGTACACGACCAAATTTTAGAAAGCTGTGGTTGGGAGAAAATCTCAAAATTCTTTAAAATATGTGCTGAAACATCGGAGCGGAAAAACACAACCTTCTGATGCGAGATTGTCGAAATCTTCAAGATTAGGGAAATGTTCTGTAGATATTCGAAAAGTACTTATTTATCTAATTTGGAGTCTATAAAAAAGTTATGATTATTTTAATGTTGGACCTCCATATGAGATATTTTGTAAAGGCTGAAAACAGATTCAAATTGCAAATCAGGTGTGGAATTTGTACATAATTTGGTGGCAGACGTTTATGGAAGGGTTAGATGTAGATGTTGAGGATCTTTTGGTGGTCGAAATAAGTGAATTGTGGGTGGGGAAAAATTGATGCAATGAAACAGATGACAGATATGAATAGGATAGTAGATATGAACATGCAAAGGATGAATGACAAAGGAAAAAATGGATAAAAAAAGATTTCAAAACCCAACGACCAAAACATGAACTAATGACAAATAGAAAAAAATAGGATAAACTGAACTTGATGATATGACTGAAGTTCTGATTACCACTTGATGTGTTTGTGATTCCCAATCATCCGTCAGGTCATGTTAACTTTTGATTCGGTGGAGATGCAAAATCCAAGTCCTAATGGTGCTAGCAGGTACTGATTATAATGGGTGAAGGGACATGCAAGATCCCCTGGATGAAACCCTAATGGGTCTAATATGATACAAGGCCAAATGGCCCAATATGGTGGTACAACACCCTGACAGATTATGAATGTTAACTTGTTTTAACGATTTCGAATGATTCTGGATTAATTTTGAGATGAGATAGGTGCTCTTGGAAAGGTTAGCTCTTAGCTTTCTATCTATATCCAGAACGTCCAAAATGGACTCTGAATGCGGCCTGGGTGTCCGTTTTAATGCGTACTGCTCCTGAAACCAGTAGAAGACTCGAATCCAAGTTGGATTAAAAGTACTCGGGAATTGAGCATTCCTCCTTGTCTTGTGCATCTTCATGTCTTTCTTTATGCTTCCCTTAATCCTCTCATTGTTACTAATCGTGATAAAGTTATTAGGTAGCTGCCTATTCTCAAAAGAAGTTAAATATGTATTTGGCAACGAATTCGCCTCTAAGGTCAACTGTCAGGCACAAGCTCTTGTTATATGACTGTCAATACTAATTGGAGGACATGATTTGTGTGTATCCCAAAAAGCCATATCCTGATCAGTAACACATACAAACAACTTTGTATTAGAACAAGAGGGCAGTGTCCTACAGGTGATAATATATAAAAAATTATCAAAGAAATATTATAGGTAAAAAAAATACAAAAGAAAAGTAAAACTAGACCATTCAAATTTACAAGAATGATTGCATCCATTCTTTGATATGAGGGAAGTATTTTTTTTTTGCACGTGTAACACTAGGATAGACTAATTTGCTTTTGCAGGGTGTCCATATGCTCTGTAACATGATTATTATGATACGACAATTTAATTTACACAACCACGCAAGAATAAAGCATAACTATTGTACCATGCAGATACAAAATTGGATGTGTTCATTTCAAACAAAATCATAAGATCAATTAATGGAAATTTGATTTACACGAGGTTGATGCCCTATTTTCTTACTTGCCATTCTAGATTATTTTGCGGTGACAGATCAGTAATAACTTACGGAGCTCGCCATTGGACCCCCAGACTGTTCCAGAAAAACTCCATCACAAAGACACATGCTACTGAAACAGTTCTGATCATAGACCAGAGATCAGAATACGTGCAGTTGCATTCGTGACGACACATGTAATAAACATTCGAGAACCGGCATTTGTTTCATGTATCACACACCAATCACTTCTGGATTATGCGGCTGCAATATCTTTATAAATTCCACCTGAAGATATTACGGTGCTATATATATCCATGTGCGCTCATGCGGCTGCAATATCTTCTTTATAAGTTCCGTCTGAAGATATTATGGTGCTATATATATCCACGTGCGCTCATGCGGCTGCAATATCTTCTTTATAAATTCCGTCTGAAGATATTATGGTGCTATATATATCCATGTGTGCTCATGCGGCTGCAATATCTTTATAAATTCTGTCTGAAGATATTATCGTGCTATATATATCCAGCGCTCTATTAACTTATTTGTCCTCGAGGAAGACGTGTTTGTTTTCGCGGGGGGCGCATAATAGCTGACATCGGCTGGCTTGTGGATAGTATAGCATGCAGACCACACTTTAGATACGTGTGGTGCTTCACTATTAGATAGCTCTCACGATGCATATTCTTACCGTGAAATCAATAGAGAAATTTGGACACATTAAGTGATGTATACACTTGAACATGACAATACATATTACATATGCCAAATTTATTCTTGAACAGTAAAAAACTTTACTTGAATTATACAACTGATAACATGCGAACTGGGAAACCGCAGCAACAGAAACATACTCCCGTGTTCTAGCGTTTCTTGGGGTAAAGATCAACATAATCACCAGGACCGTAAATGTCGAACAAGTGTGCGAGAAAGCCTTTCTTCCTTTGCATCCCATGTCACGGCAAAGCTGATCTTTGTGCCAGATATGGAGCAGTCCAATGCTAGACCTGCGGAAGTATCTGCCTGAGTGTCTTTTCATGCACTTCTCCCATTCGAGGATATCCTTCTGCATTGCTGCAACATTTCGCAAATTGAAACCACCACTTACGAAATGAGCCAACCATTTAGCTCGAAATTCCGATGTGTACAGATTTGCTATGTTCTCTGAGTATTCGATAACAGCGAGCTATGGTATCTTGGGATTTATGCACTGCCTGTGATTATAAGCAACAAATTAATTAATGAAATTGACAAGATTGAGAATTGAAAGAATTATAAACAAATATAATGGCGCAATCAAAATACTGACATGTAGAGAGGCACTGTCGAGGATGATGAACCAATAGCAATAGCTTGGAAATATTCAGATGTGAACACGTTCTTGATCTTATCATCTCCTTTGTATCCAGTTCCGAAGATCACTATGTCACTCTTTACAGGTGAGGACTCACCTTCCACGAGCACACCTTCCTTGCAAAAGCTGAACGTCTTTGATTTCTTCAAGACTATGCTGCCTCCGTCCAACCTCTGGTAGTGATCCTTCGGGGTAATGGCAATCAAGCACGTAGCGAATGCCTCAAACAGAGTATGATCGGGCGCCATACCGTACTTTTTCATTGGGATCGAGTAGTAGCTCTCAGCAAACTTTGAAAATGGCCACCATTGAGAAAATATATATGTAAACAATATATCTATATCAGATACAGTGAACTGCAAACATGAATAAGGCCCCATATCTGAAGCATATTATTTGTATGTTTCTACTGATGGAACAAAATAAATACCAATGGAGTCAGAAGGGTGGCAAGGATCCACACGAGAAAGCCTTCACCTGGCTTGTGAATCAGCAGTTCTGCAAAGCGATTCAGGTATAGCTTTGATATGCGGTCACCCCAAGCAACATAGTCTGGTAACAGCCAGTGCTTAGTTCGGACTACCATTGTACATGGATAATCTGTTCCTACAAGACAGCCCAGCAGTAACTTACCCAATATCTCGGAAAGGAATTTTAAAATCTCCTCTTAATCCCAATTAATTAAATCACCATAGAATTGCTGCTATTTAATGTAAATGCCAAACAACGACTGTACCAATATCTTAAAAAGGAATCCTAAAAGCTCTTCTAAATCCCAATTTAATAAACATAGATATTTACAGTAAATATGATCCTGCAAAAAAAATTAATCACAAACATGAAATTATCAAAAATGCCTACCATATGACTGATATTCAAAAAGAAACGGATATAATTGCATAGGACTCATCATTTGTACCATTCACTGCGGCACATTCTGCAGCAATGTCAAGTGCTGATTTAAGGTAACCGATGACGGTCACACGCTTGCCCTTAATCATCTCCTGAGCTTTATTTGTACCAATATTTGCATAGTCCATGGAATGCATCAGCCGCCCATCAAATACTTCTAGGCCTTTGCCTGGGGGAAACGTGGGTGTGTTGGGTACGTCACTGAACCTTCCAACATAAAGAATAACAAAGAATTTGTGAGCTGCATGGATGAAAGACACTTCATCTAAACAACTTATATGTTCATGTTTCCGTGTGTTAGTAGGATCTAATTACTAATACGGTGCTTTTTATCTTTCAAAAGTTTGTTCACTTGAAACTTTGTTAAGGATATTTTTTTACCAATATGTATCTTCAAGAACTACGCAGGGGTGAAAATTGGTGACTTCGCTTGTCAACCTCTTTACTTCAACCAAATTAACAAGTTTCTAGTTCATTGGGTTGAACTAAAGTGGTTCGGAGGTGAACCTAAGGTTCACTAGTTTTCACCGCTTGTATTATAGTACAATTATTACTAGTTAATTAAAAAGTTAAAGCGTTACTATTTTGTGCCACCCTTGCTGACAAGAGGGTCAAGTTCAGTGCCAATCCAGAAACAGCGAGAGTCAAGGCTGTCAATCTCGAGTTTGTTAATTTGATACATTTGGTAGCTATTTTTTAATGAAACTACAATTCTATGACTCACTTGCTAACATATACATCCTCTATTTTTAAATTGTTGTCATCGTTGACTTTTAACATTAACTTTGACCATTAATCTTATTCAAAAAAATAATTTAAATATGTAAAATTATAACTCTTGATTCAAACAACTTAATGATAAAATAAATTATAACAAAATATATAATATTCATCTAACTTTTAAAATAATACAGATAGTTAAAGTTGATGTTAGAAGTCAATAGAGATAACAATTTAGTAATAGAGTGAGTACAGTATATCTTCAGCTAAAAATGTTTCGAGCTTTAGTAGATGTTTGGTGGCCTGCATGACGTGAACTTTATATACGCTGATGCAGGTCGCTTTGAATAGATTGAAGCAAGGGGAAACCTTGGATCTAAACCAATCAAAAGGAAAAAAAAAATAACGCAAAGTCGCGGCTGCCATCGGAAACGTAACATGCATGACTGCTGCGCCATATACTGCCTACCAATCTTGGATTTTTTTTTATTGCACCCATCTTGGATATTTTCTCGTATCTGTGCGTGTGAGCTCGTCCTTAGCGCGTAACATGCGTGCCATCTTCAATTTATAGACTACAGTGAATGACATCTTCATCTCTGTCGGAACGTCTGACACACTTGATTTTTTTTTTCAAAACTACTCTCTCTGTCTCTAAATAAGTGTTTTTTTAGATTTTTAAATATCTACATTTGGCCATTCATCTTATTCAAAAAATTTGTGAAAATATTATTTATTTTATTTTGAAATAATTTATTATTAGAAATTATTTAAGCTTGACTTGTTTGTTTTTGTATTTTTGCAAATTTTTTAAATAAAATGGTCAAACTTATTTTGGGACAGAGGTAGTATCTAATACATAGCTCCCTTATAGTAAGAATTGAGTCAATTGTTCATTAGTAATATATAGCCCCCTTAGCCAAAAAAAAAACTTCGGAACTATCTAATATATAGCTCCCTTAGCTCGAAACTATCTAATAATTGTCTAAGACTAGTTTACCAGAGCTCAATCTAGAAAACCAATGAACTTTTTGATTGCTCATACGGAGCTATTTTTTTTTTTGACGAATTTGGAGTTGAGCATGGATCAAGAACCTACTGTGTTGTATCATTTCGTTCTGGTATTGATCTGAAAATAAAACTTCAATAGCATATTTTAGCTTACAAGTAAATCCAGAGTGTGTATATGTATCCTAGAGCTGGACCTACACAAGCAGGCAAATTCATCAAGTGGGCACCATACTAAAAGTGAGCAAACCATCCTAGAGTTGGACCTACACAAGAAGGCAAATTCATCAAGTAGACACCATACTCAAAGTGAGCACACCACTGCCTCTTATAGTAATTCGGATCGTGTGCAAATGAATATATATGAGGTGCATCCGTGCATACTTGAGAGCTCATGCGAGCTCATAGTGAGTTAAAACTGATATCACTGGATAAAAACAAATTAATTGGGATGTTATTGGGTACATAAACGAATAAAGATTTTCCTTTGGTATCTCCAACAAGGGGTAATTTTAACAAAGGACAACTTGGCGAAGAAAATCTAGAAAGGCAGCCAAAAATGTTGTTATGGTAATCATAACAAAACAATTAATCACTTATTTTTTGAATGTCAACATGCTAGAACAATTTGGAGGGCTATCTACATAGCCACTGGGTTAACACAGCCAATTCAATTTCTCATATGTTTAGAAATTGGCTTTCGAATTTCAGAAAAAAGGAGAAAAAAATAATTCTAGTTGGGACTGCTGCATTATGTTGATCAATATGGAGATGTCGGAATGATCTAATCTTTGTAAATTGCAAACATTCATCTTTTATGCAGGTAATTTTCAGAGAAACATATTGGATGCGCTTTTGGTTGCAACTGCAGTATGATGCGTAAAAGAATCATTCAGTATGGCAAGCAGAAAATTGGAAACTATTGCACTTGAACTCTTTGCTTCTCATGGTTGGAAATTTAATAATAAGATTTGTTAGTCTTAAGTTGCTTTCTTCATTTTAGTCATTTTGAGTTATGGAGCTGAATTTTTGTAAGGGTCAAGAATAAAAATGCTGTGTGCAGAAAAGCAGAGGCGGGAATGATATTTCATTTTCTAAAAAAAATAAACGAATAATTATGATAAAAAACTATGGTCAAGTGATCACCTCGACGCGTCCCTCAGCGTCTTCAACAGTGAGGCGCCACTCTCCCGCGCCAGTGCCGAAGGCCTTGCCGTTCCCAGCCCATTCATCCCAAGACGTCATGGCTTCCTCTCCGACGCCTTCGTAATCCATTTCGACAACCCGGTGGCCGAACCGGACGCAGTCAAGAACGCCGAAGTGGCCTGCGTACGCATTGAGGTAGGTCCTTACCTGACGGTGGTCCGGGAACACCTCCTTCACGTCGTCCGGCCACGGGAAGTCGGAGTATTGGTACAGCAGCCGTGGCGTCTGCAGCGACGTGCAGTCGGGCACTGTGCCTTCACGCCGCCGAGGACGGTATCTGCCTCGAAGACCACGGGTCGAAAGCCACGGTCCAATAGCTGCCTGCATGCGGCGAGGCCGCTCACGCCGGCGCCCACGATGACCACCTTCTTCTTCTCCATGGCTGTATGTTTCGTGTGTTTGGGTTGTAAGTTTGTAACAGCGTGTAGGTTTGTGCCTTGGGACTCATGTGAGTGAGGTAATATTTATAACCAGCATGGCAGAGAAGCTCGGTTAGTGTTCATGTGGAGCATTGACTTTCCACAAGATCTGGTGATCTGGGGATATCTTTATTAAGTGTTTTTTTTTTGTATCTTCTTGGTTGCCCATGGTTATACTATAGGCAACCATTTCTGCATGCTATTTATTTTATTAGATCATGCTATGCATATTATTGTGTTTTTAATGTCCAAACTGCATGCGTCCACATCACTAGCTGGGACAATCAGGTAGCTTAAGGCCTCCTGTTTAGTGGAATTTTATAGAAATCAGTTCAATTTCACATGAAAAATACAAGATTCGAGAATTTCCCTCGCAATCCAAAGAGGCTATAAATGTAGAAGTTTGTGACCAATTGCTGAAAATTATTCCATTTATTTGGTTCAATTATCTTTAAAAGATTATTTCTTATACTGTTCTAAAATGAAATTTTACGGAATACCTGATGAGTACAAATGAAGTAAATTAAATGTGAACCAATTTAGGCACCCTTTAGAACACGGGGTATTTTTGCATGCTATTTATTTATTAGATCATGCTACGCATATTATTGTGTTTTTAATGTCCAATCTGGATGCGTCCTCATCACTAGCAGGAACAATCTGTTGGCTTTAAGGTTTCTCATGAAGATAGAATTCAGTCAAGGGGATAGAAGGGTAGAAGTTTGTAATCATGTGCTCAAGATTATTTCACTTTTTTGGTTCAAGAATTCTTAAGAGAATTTTTCTTATACTGTTCTAAAATGAAATTTAAAAGATACGTGATGGGTACAGATGAAGTAAATTAAATGTGAACCAATTTAGGCACCCTTTAGAACACGAGGTATTTTCTGGAATTCTACCTTTTCTATTAAATTGAACCGATTCCTATATAAATTCCTGCACTTCCAAGGACTTAGCTTGTAGTGTCACCACAAAGAAATCTGTTATAGGAAGTAATCTTCAGTTGATATCACCCTCCACTCAACGTGGCAAAAAGTCAGAGAGCTCTCAATGTTCACGGATATAATACTGCAAAGAAAGCGTTATTGTACCATGATCATACTGGTAGACAATTTCATAGACCAAGAAATACAAAATAAGTTTGTGGTTCTTAATGACACAAGTTAAAATGCTCATGGACCTCTAGTGCATTTCACTCCTACAATGTATACTTAGCTTCAACTGGGTCTTTAAGTTTTTCCTGACAGACAGGTTTAAATTTGAGGTGCTCAATTATTCAAAAAGCAGAGATAGTATTTCAAAAGTCCAATCTTCTAGGAAAGTTGTTTAGCTTAAGCTTAAGCGCTGAGAACCATGTCTTGTTGTTCCACTTATTTGGCTGAATGTGGCTTGAGAGATTAAAAGTATGTACCATTTTATTGTTGGGTGTATAGTTAATTATTGTATAAAAAGGAATAAATTAATAGGAGCACATTTGCCTGCCTGCTGCCGCTGACCCCAGCAGCCTGCTTGCTGACCGCCGCCGCTGCCTGCAGGCACTACAAATCCAACATTCGATGACGAATAAATTTCATCATAGATCATTGAAAAACCATCATAAAAGAACTTCTATGATGTTTTTACATTTCATCATGTATTGAGCGTCACAGATTAACTCACGTGACGTTTCTTGTAAACCGTCACAGATCAGCTCAATTTATGACATTTCTTAACTATCATAGAATACCCTAAAGCCCGCTCAGCCCAACCAGGCTCAATATTAGTGATGAATAAAAACGTCATAAACCATTGCTATGTTGGATACATATTGTCACAAATTAGATATGAGAAAATTGGTTGTGCCACCGAAAGATCATGAATTTAGAAATATATCACAAAATCTTTCTACTTTACTTTAATATCAATGAAAGATTTTCTGTTAAGCAATATAACACTCCATTACATTTTTCATCCATCCTGATGTTCAGCTCCATCATCTCTCATCGTCATCTTCAGCTGCGGCTGTCTTCCGCCTCTCTCCTCCCTCCCACCTCTCTTCCCCTATCCACCGCCACCATCACCAAAACAGCACGCATCCAAGAGTCAATGCAAAGCAAGAAAACAAAAAGGATTGAAATATCAGACCAAGAAAAGCTGTAGCCCATCTCCCCATTCTGCTGCGCACTCAGGGCCTCAAGGCACGCATACAAATCGAACTGAATCAAGATCTTCAAGGCATGCATCCTGCGTGCTTAGCTCGCTCCCGATGGCATCGGCCAGTGTGGACTCCCCTCTGCTTTCCCTTACCAAGCCCGCCACCGGTGTCGATGTGTCCGTCCACACCGACGCACACGAGGAAGAGATGTCAGCCAGATACCATTCTGGGGAAGAACCTGACCGTTTGATCTGGGTGAGCTTGTGGACGCAGACAACCGTGTGATGATGCTCACGGGGTGCCCCTGCCCAGACCTGGTATAGAGTTCCCTGCCTGGTTCCCTCCGAGCTGCTGATACGCTCCGACGAGGTGACGGGAGCAAGCAAGATGAAAAGCAGCTCCATCAAGTCGTGGTGAGAAAGGATGATGAGATGGACGGAGGGGAAGACAAGATGGATGGGAAAGGTAACGGAGTGTTATATTTCTAAACGGAAAATCTTTCATTGGTATTAAAGAGAATTTGAAAGATTTTATGGTATATTTCTAAATCCGTGATCTTTCAGTGTCATGTGACCAATTTTCCCATTAGATATCCACATAAGTACAGGAGGGTAAATCCATCCTCATTTCATCGCACTTTTATAATCAATCGAACCTCATTTCAGCCCACCCAATGTATACACAAGTGTGCAGCTTATCTCATCACACGAATCAAACTCATATGCCCAAGCTATTAACAACTCAATCAACTGAGGTTTGTTTGTGCCTTGGGACTCATCGCTCATGTGGGCGAGGTGATATTTATAACCAGCCAGGCAGAGAGTCTTGGTTAGTGTTTATGTGGAGCACTGAGTTTCGACCATATCTGGTGGTTGAGGATATCTGATGAAGTGTTATATTTGTATTTTGTAACCTTAAGGTTTTTAATTATTCATTCCGCTTGGCAGACAAGAAAAAGGGTTGAGATCTGTATGTATTAATGCAAGAACTCATTCATCATGTAGACAGGGGCGTTTCTAAAGGTGGGCACGGGTAATTCCTCCGAAAAATCTATTATATATGTGTTGACGCTGAAAAAGGATCGGATCATCACACCACGCACAAGTCCGTGTGCAGAACAACAAGATCACGAGATCAAAATCACAGCAGCACCTGGACGCTCGAGTCCGGGAGGGACCCTTATGGACAAGAGCTTCCTAGGGTTGATCCAGGTTCGGTAGGCCAGCTGGATCCTCTTCGCACATCGCTGGGTTGGGAGAAGAAGAGAAGAGAATTAGGGTTTGAGAGAGTAACTAGGGTAAAAAATGTAAGGTACTTTGATAATAACCATTTGGGTACTTCCTCAACCAGCCCTAGGCCTCTTTGTATAGAGGTGGGATGGTTTTATCCCGTTGGGGTTCGAATCCTAACAAATCAGATTTGAATTTTGAATAAAACTACAAAAAATTGACATTCCCGAATACTCTGGTAAGGTCCCGAAGACTTCGGTACCGGATACTCCGGCAGAGCACCGGACACTCCGATGAGTTAAAAAACCTGACTCCAGAAGGGGGTCTACCCGAGACTCCGGTGAGTTATCGGACACTCAGGTGGGACAAATCCCGGCTCTAGAAGGGGGTCCACCGGAAATTCCAGTTCGTTGCGGGACACTTCGGTAGGATAAATTCTGATTCCACAAGGGGGTCTGCTGGAGACTATGGTAATACACCAGACAGTTCGGTAGGCTGCAAATTTTGGTTGTCAACATATGCCTACTATTTTTTTTAAAGCTATTGTACCATAAAACATTCTAAGAATCAAAATTTCCTAAGGACGATGATCCACTAGACCCATCGGCCGCTTCATAGCCTCTAGTCACGATATCAATCATATCGGCTAAGATTCTTCAAGCACTTTGCCATACACTTGGGTTATACTTCTTCAAGTATCTAGTATTCAATACTCTAGGTAAACACTCACCTTGTAAAGTTTCCACCATTATGCATACCCAGCTATGACCTTCACTATCTTATAAGGTCTCTCCCAACTCGGAGACCATTTTCTAAACTTGTTGCGTTTTGAACCAATTGGCGGGCAAAATTGTTCTCCAAACTAATTCGCTCACTGAATTGTTTTGGCCTTCACTTTCTTGTTGTAGGATCTAGCAACTCTAGCTTTATCCTTCTCAATTTTTTTCAAGGTATTTAAACGCTTATAAGTAACCTCATCAATATTACCAAGCATCAAGGCATGATATTCACTAATGGATAATTCATTTTGCTTAGCTAACCTCAAAGCGTCTAGGTTTACTTCAACGGACAAAATGGCCTCTTTTCCATACACAAGCTCATAAGATCTGACCTTAGTATCTCCATGTCTAGAAATAAGATGAGCTCGAAAAACTTTTGATAAGACCTCATGCTATCTCTTAGGATTATCTCTATCTTTTTCTTGATAAGCTTAATCAAAGTCTTATTGCTAGACTTGGCCTGCTCATTGGCCTAAGCATAGTATGGGATGAATTGAGTAACTTAATTCTATAAGATTCTGCAAACTCACGAACTTGGCCAAAGATAAAAAAAGTACCCTGGTCTGTGGTTAAGGTTTGTGAAATGCCGAATCTATGAATGCTATATTCAGTGATGAAATCAATTACCTCCTTGTGCGTCATATTCTTCTGAGCGACCGCTTTGGTCCACTTGGTGAAGTGGTCCATCGCAACTAACACTAAGCGATGTTCCTTTGAATATGGAGGATGTATTTATTTCACAAAGTCCAATCCCATCCTCGGAGTGGCCACGGCTTTATAATGAGATTCATCGTGGCAGCGGGTGCTAGTTGGACATTTTCAAACTGTTGATATTCTTCACACCACTTCATCTTCGGAGTTGATTGATATATACCACAAATACCTTCATAAAGTTCCCCCATAACCACCTTAGCTTCATCATCACGTAAACATTTCAAAAGCAAATCATCTCATGTTCTACAGTAAAAATTATCATCAATCACATATACTTAAATGCTAAGTACCGAACCTTTCTATCAGCAATCTGGCTTGGAGCACGAATATAAGCTATTCTAGGAACTCTCCAATCAGATGATTCAGCCTTATCATGTATCAAACCATCAATGGCCAAATTCTCAGCTTTCCCATGAAAATCGGAAGTTCTGGAATCATTGACAGGAACTATCAGTTCTTTCAGAACCTCAGTCTCAAGTAATCCAAGCATCGATTTTTTTGACTATTGCAAACTTTACTAATGTTTTAATCAGATGGTTGCTGAGCCAGATCATTTGTTCTAACATTTTTTTGTCTAGGAACATGATGTATATGAAATTCATCCATACTTCTAACAATAACTAGGCACTTATCCAAAAATGCATTCAAAGATCCATCTAAACATTGAAAAATCCCAGCAACTTGCTGCACCACTAAGAATGAATCACCAGAAGCTTCTACATGTTTTACCTTCATGGACTCTAACATTTTTAAACTGAACAATAATGCTTCATATTCGACTTGATTATTAGTGCAACTATAATCCAATTGGTTTGCAAATTCAAAATGCATATCACGAGGCGAAATCAGCACCAAACCAACACCTTGGCCTTCTTTACAAATCAATCCATCAAAACATAATTTTCAAGGAATAAAAGTCAAGAACCAACATCTAAGTCATGTTCTAAATCAACCCGATGTTCGACGTTAAGATTCATAATAATTTGACCTTTCATGGATTTCAATGATTCATAAGCCAAATCATACCTAATTAAATTTTATGCCCATTTACTAAGTCTCTCACTAGATATTGGTCTAGGCAACATATATTTAATAACATCGGTTTGACAAGCAACTATACAAGAGCTAGACAGCAAATAATGTCTCAAATTAGTGCAAGCATAATATAGGGAGAAACATAATTTTTGAATAGAAGTTTATATTGTTTCAGCATCTATCAAACTTCGGCTCACATATGTAATCACATATTCCTTTCCTTCAATTTCTTGCGTCAAAACAGCACCAATCATATTGTCCCCTGCTGCAATAAAAAGGCGAAAAGGAACTTCACTCCTAGGCACAATAAGAACTGGTGGTGAGGATAAATATGCCTTGATCTTGTCAAACACCTCTTGCTATTTTGCCTCTCAAGTAAATTCGGTTTCATTCTTTAAACGAATAATAGGAGTAAATGCATTGATCTTCCCCGATAAGTTAAAAATGAACCTTCTTAAGTAATTTACCTTGCCCAAGAACATTTGTAAATCCTTCTTGCATGTGAGCACTTGCACCTTTTTAATTGCTTCCATTTTTTAGATCCATCTCTATGCCATTCTCATGAATAATAAAACCCAAAAATTTTACAACCGATACACCAAAAGCGCATTTGAGTGGATTTATTTTCAAACCAAAGCAGCACATACGATTTAAAGCAAGGTGCAAATTGGCCAAATGTTAATCTAAAGTAGCCTATTAGATTATCACATCATCTACATACACTTCCATGATGACACCAAGTAAATCATAAAATATTAAATTCATAGCCCTTTGATAAGTGGTGCCAATATATTTCAACGTAAAAGTCATGATAACCTATTCAAATAAGCCAATAAAATCTGGACATCTGAATGCAATAATATATAAATGTCGTTACTAGATCCATCGAGAAACATATTTTCATAATATATAACTCTTTATATCAAAAAATGTTTAATTTTCTAGATATTATTAGTCAAATTTAAACAAATTTGACTTTGATCAAACTCAGAAATGCTTATATTTTAGAATGGATGTAGCGGCTCTACAACACAAGAAAAGGTCCACATTGATCTAGGCCCATGTTATTATTCCCCCATAATTGAAATCCTATATCCCCCACTGCATGTAGACATGTAATTTGTCAGTGTATAAAACTAATACATGTGGTTACTATGTCTATACTCCCTCCGGATAAAAAAAAAAAGTCCTTTTGGACAACCGTAAGGTCTCCAAAATGTAACTTTTCCTCATATTCTCTATAAAAATATTTATTATAAAGTTACAGTTTAAAATGACTCTCTTTTTTAACAGGAAGGAGTACTCCTGTGTCATTACAAAACTTATAAACCATGACCCTGGTTACTTTTTATTTGGTGCATGCGTTGACTTTGGATGTGATCTGAAGGTTTGAGGACATGATTATGAAGCACTTTATTTCTATTTTTGGTTTGCTTAGATGTGGGCGTATAATAGGCAAGCCAGTTAGTATGTTAATCTGTTTACCGAATGTGCTATGCATGGTGATGTGCTAGCTGTTTCCAAACTCTAAACTTCGAGATGGCTACCAAGGAAAATTAGGTAGCTCATGTGTAAAAGGTCAGAACTATGTGCTCATTGCTGCCCATATTTCGTTCAAGATATACGGATAAAAAAGGTATAAATTTTTTTATTGGACTGCAGAGTCACCAAGATATCTGTTATTTTTAGTACCTGTTTACATCTCTAGTAGTATAAAAAGGTGCACATTACTATTCAAATGAGTCGCAAAAAAAATTTGCCTTTCAAAAAAGGAAAAAAAAATTAGTTTTTCAACAATGTAGTGGATTTTAAATTTTTTTTCATTTTCTTAATCTAGATAGATTTTTAGGTATCCTTGTGTTCACTCTTTTACAACCCTAGACATCACTCCTAGCACTGTGAAAATCAGATATTTTTTACACATTCGTTACAACTAAAAATCTCACCAATATATCTGTATATTACGGTATTAGTTCTCTATTCCAAAGGCCGGATCAGAAAGGTTTTACTCATTGTAATGACAAGATGGTTTAATTATTTTGCTGTAACAAATTTTCGGTGTGTTTATCAGTACTTCCGATGTCCCAAAAGTAGGTTAGGATCCAGCTAGTTTTTTAAAAACAATTTACATAAACTGGAGGGACTTCAAACGGAGCCTTTTTTGCTCTGGTTTCTAAAAAAAGATTACCAGATTATTATAAACCCATAATTTAGTCTACCCCAGATTTATGTCAGCGAAAGACATTTATGCCTTTCAACAAATATCATATTTAAAAAAAGATGGACAAACATGTCATTAGCCAAGAAAAAAAATTGAAAATTAGTTTCTCTAAACTGACTTTCAAACACTACTACATAATTTTGTTTTCATAAATCAGTTTTTAATAAACCATGTCCGTTCCGTAACTCTGCTGAGTGGTCAGGCAACTAACTAGTGGGCCCCTGGAATGACAAAAACGTGTGCAATGATCGTCTCTGCTACAGCAGTGCCACAAGGGGTGGAAATTTTATCCTTTATGCCTGGTGGATTAATGAAAATTTGAATTCTAAAACTAGCTTAGAGCACCTCCAACCGTTCTCTAAATAAAAATTTAGGAAGGTATTATAAAAACAACATTTCAACAGTTCTCTAAATCAACTTCCTAAATTTAAAACTTCTGAAATAGGCCCCTTCGTTCCCAAACTTTAGAGGCTGTTCCATCTATATTTTGAAAGATTAGATGGGAACAATTTGACTTTTAATTTTGGTTGGAGGGACGAGGTATACTAAGATGAGGACAATTAACTGAATGATACTATAATATAGAGATAGTTAACTTAGGAAAATTTATGTGTAGGACATAGTCGATGTGTACATGGGTCGTGATACTGTCCGAATAAATATTGTTGTGAAGTCACCATAAAAGTGTATTTTTGTGTGTGAGACACCGCAAAGTATGTTCCACATAGAAAATGACATATCTGCCTCTGGATAAGAACCACTCTTCAACTCAAACCGGACTAGTTCAGGGGCAGTCTAATTTAGGGGCGCCCATAAGGGTTAAGAAGTGGTTGATCTAGTTCAAAATGTCCTTGAACAGGTCCGGTTCTAATTGAGGAGTGATTGTGGTCCAGGAGTAGGGGTGGCATTTCCCATGCGGAAAATTCTCTGCAATGTGCTATGCAGAAAAACACAGTTTTATGGTGTCCTTTATATAATTTCAATTCGGACGGTGTGAACATGACCAATTAAATAATAATAATAATAAATAACTTAATTACTAATAAGCTTGTTTAAACAAGGTAGATCGGCTCATCCAGCAATTTTTTTTGAATAACTCCATCTAGCACTTATAAGAGGAATATTCCACCCAAATGGATGTCTTTGACTGACTATCTATCCATCAATCAAACAATAAAAAAAAACCTGGATGGAGGATCATATCCAGCTTCATACGATGCATCACACTTAGCCAGGAAGGAGATCAACGTGTCCTTGGAGGGTGACAAAACACACCATCTTAAATGCTCGCACCTCTCATCACCTCCGGATAAACACCTGGGTGCTGGAACGGGATGACGTTGAGCACAGCATACATGAGCAGAAAGGGAAAAAAGAAACTCCACTTTTATTACGCAAATCTGCTGATTACAACTGTAGATTTGCTGATTAGTTTATCATAAATATTACAGATTTTGTTGCACAATTATCACCAGTAATCTTGCAGCTTAAACTTCAATTGCCATTTAACAATTAGCAGTGAAGCTGGGACTACATCGCCATGAATAGATGCAACATGAAGATTTCCCATTGTCAAGCTTCTAATCATAAACACAGCACTGTCGGGAGATGGCCCGCATTATCATTTACCTTTTTATTCCAATAAAATTCTCTCTCTAACAATCATGTCTGTACAATCCTTTATTTGTTCTTTTATTTTGTGTTTTTGTCCAGGAAGCACCACTTTGCACAGTCCAACATTTCAGAGGATTGCTGACCTTGTCGACACTTCTCCAAGCTTGTAACCGGACTAGTGCTTTAAAAGGTTGTTCTGACGAGCCATGTTCATGTCCAACCAACATTGTGCTATGATGGCTCCTCGAAAGGGTTTTAGAGATGAATGCCGGGCCTATCAGCACCATCTTCAAGCTTGTACCTCTACGAATGCTTCATAGTCTAAGTAAGTATTCATGATTTCTCTTATAGTCTATTGATTTAACAAGGTCTAATGTTTGTCTTATAAATTCATTGCTCTGTTCTTACAGTGCCTTAGTCTTATATCTTGCTAGTGAGACTAAATGTATTAATTTACTTTGTAGACGTGGTGCCTAGAATAATGGTTAGCATTATTTATTACGTACTATGCGGTTTGCTAGAAGTAGACGGCTGGTGGTGACAACTTTATCCATCCTTTGTTATCCTCCACATTTAGAGACATAGTAGTAGTGCCAGAGACCAGAGCATCCTGATAGATCAGCGGGAAACCGGTGCTTGAAGTAAACGATACCTTACCTGGTCATTAGATCAGACCATAAAAGAATCCTCTTAAACTCTCGCCTTTCAAATCATGTTGTCCCTGGACAAACTAAGTCTGAAAGAGAAGTACATACACGTTCCATTGAGATTATACGATACCCTGGAATACCCCCGGGTGAAGTGCTGCATTATATCCTTATGCTGGTGTATTTATCTATGATCGTACAAAATACCAACACCTCCTAATTCTTCTTAGTGCCTCTCTTGGTCCTTTCCAATATAACCAACCATAATAAAATCATTGGGTACCAATCTATTTTGTAGTGACTGTAAACATTTGATTAGAAATAAGCTCACCTCTAAATCCAGCTCTTATGCATGGGTAGTTGTGATTAGACCATCCGTAGTCTTTGAACTGTTGTGTCTGTCAAATGGAGTGACGATGTCCTCATAAATGATTTTATATAGCATGACATCTATTAGGTTCAATCAAATGATGGTTCATTAAATCGACACAGGGATTCGAAGAGTCAAGTTTGGAGCATGAAGCATGAAGCATTCATATAACCCGAGGTTCACTCTGGCAGGGCTCACTCAAAAGGATTTGTGCGTCAAGGGCAGGTCATGCAGAACAGGATCAAGATTTTCTAAAAGGTTTGGTTTAGAAACAGTACCAGACCGAACCCTAGCTTTAGGATTATAAATACTAGTTGATTTCTTGGTGCGTTGCCCCGGGAATTTATGGATGGTTACGTGATGATATGAAAATACAATCCTATGGCTAACAGTTCCCTTTTTAAGTGACTGATACAAATACAACTACAAATTTTATTTGTATGGCTAAACAGAAAAAGTATTGTCCACCACCCATTCCTAAAGATACAAATACAAATTATATTTGGGAGCTGGTTAACACCAGGGCCAGCAGCAAGGTTTTCTTGATGCACTTGATTACAGGAGAATGTGACTAAATAAAGGTATCAGAAGACTAAACAATTGTGTTCTCATAAGAAAACCTAACGAACATAATGTGATATACAATTAAGATTTTGAGCGAGATGACATCTGAAGTATATCGTGCTTAGTTTAAGAGTTCCTGAAAACTAATTGTACGAAAAAATAATAACAAAGTGCATCAAACTAAAGAACCTTGCAATGAATCATGGATTTGGTGAACTTACAACTTAGAATGTAATTCATAAATGTGTTTGTCATGTAACTGTACTTGCAACTATACAATTTTTCCCTTCATAAACAAATAGCTGTAGATTTCAAATGCCTCGGACAGGCCGTATGTTAGGATACTGCATATTAGCTTGGGAATAAATATGGCAATGCCGAGTTGTCCTTTTTGTGATTCTGTGCCATGCAATAGTTCGATTTACCTGTGTTATGAGCTACTGTATATCTTATCCAACCTGCATGCCTAGCCTGATTTTCCAGATGCAGTGTGAATTTTGTTTGCGCTATTCAATGAGATCTTGAAGTTCCTACGAAGCTTGTAAAATCTTAATGATTTACATCGACAATATTTTGGTTACTCCATTCTTGGGCCAGGAACAACAAAATGCTCCCAAACTTTCATACCAATATTGCTAATGATAGGAGAAAAACCATGATCAGTCCGTACCTGCTCAGGTGTACAGCATTATTACTTGAAATATTGAATGACTGAGACCAAGTTATATACTTTGCAATTGATCTTCATGATATGTTATAATACTGGAGCAAGAATGGCCAAAGCTGAAGGAATTTGAGGATGTCATTCTTCAAATGAAGAAAAAGTTCAATCTTCCTTTGTAGCAGTGACCAAAGATTGAGCTAGAACCATTTCAGCCAAGGATTGTTTCCTTCCAAACTGGTACAGTCTTACTCCTATCCATTCAAGCAGTGCAATAAATCCATATTAGTTTGAGAAAATGTAAAGTAACACATGACAGTGTCAGGTATAGATACTGTAAAATAGCATATAGAAACACTCAAATATGCATTGGTC
>BCLG01000278.1:112772-143235 GCA_001602295.1 Zoysia matrella | reverse complement strand
TTCACTCTGTTGATCATGCACATAAAAATCATGCATAATGTACGCACATACCTCATACGAGCAGGAACCCCTTAAGCCGTTTCTGTTTGTAGTGCCGCGGGTGGGTCGGCTTGTAAAGGGACCGATCATGTTTGTGCTCCATCCCGTCCCACTTGAGATTCTCCCACCAATCCTTCTCGCAGTCGCACTCTACCTTCCCAATATACTTGCCGCCACCAACAGCCGGCAGCCGCGTGAGGCTCCAACAGCCCCTGACCTTGATGCTCTCCAAGTTGGGAGCGTACAACCTTCCGCGCCCGCAGATGCCGTGCAGCATGGGCAGCTCGTGCAGGTGGATACGCTTCAGGTTTAGAAGTTTTACTACCACATTTGTAGTGGCGTGCTGCTGTTGATCTTGGCCTCGGTTTCTCTGTGTGTCATCATCAACCAAAGGGAAGACCGCCCTAAGATCACCGCACCACACCAACTCGAGGGTCTCTAGGCGACGTAGGCACGTACCATGCAGCAGTGTGTTGGTCAAGGGGAGCACATGTGTCAGCCGGGGGCACAAATCCACGTGCATGAATGACAGATCTTCAAATGAGCCATCAGTGAAATTGAGCTCCGAGGATGGCGTGCCAAAGCTCCAAATGCAGCGCGCCCTGGGGAGCTGTGATGACCATAATGTTCGCAGACACCAAAAAATTGCTCGGTCACTGCCAATGGCCTGGGGATTGATGAAGAAGACCGAGTCCAATCTGGGGCACCTCTCTATTCGGCACCACCCGAGACTAGTCCATCTGGAGCCTTCAGGTGGGCCCGGGACATAATTGGTGATGAACTTGCTGTCGTGCACGTGCAGGATATGAGCACTATCACAAACCATATCCGGCACAGTAATGATGCCAGGGTTACTAGAGCGGGGGAGGAAATCTCCATATGTACTAGTCTCCCAAACCCTTTGAAAGCCTCAAGTGACCGGAGGATCCTCGCGTCAGTTACGGAAACAAACCAATAATACTCGGTGGGTGGTCGACTGCCATACTTTACTGATAATGATGATGATGCAGAGCTAGTGCCACCCTCCGTGGTTGTGCTGATGCGTAGCTTACTAAAATAATTTTTTATTTTTTCCTCAGGTGGCCAGAGGATTGCGTGAAGCTCGCCGCAATCAAGAGCAATAAACTGATCAAGGTTCCTCGCTGCCATTGCAGTGAGATCCAGTGTTTTCACTGCCGTGCCTGATATATCAATGCTTTCGAGCTCCTCGAACAATCCTCCCAATAATACAGTCTTCAGCTTGGCACATCCCCTGAACGAGATTTGTTCTAAACCAACACATCCATCATCAATGATGACGGTCTCTAGGAGGCTGTTGTTTGCTGTCATTGAAAAGCTTTTCATGCCACTTGTAATATGGTTTCCTGAAAAGTCCAGAACTTCCATCTTTTGCATCCTCGAAAACAAGCCATCATTTTCTGAAGCGCTACCAGTGCGCTTGATTGTTGACTTTCTTACTCGTAGCTTGCGGACGTTAGGCAGCCGTCCCTGAAGCTGGCCCATGTCCCAGTCCTGGGCTCCCATCACATTCAGCTCTCTGAGATGAGCCATGAGATCCATCATCTGCTTTGACAATATCAGATCACAGCATGTGTAGCGCATGTCCAGCACCCATAGCTTCTGGAACAACCGCCTGATGTCTTCCTCTTTACTGCCTGTCCCATCTGCGTTGATTATTGTTTGGTCTTGACAGTGGTTTAGTAGGAGGAACCTAAGGTTGTTGCAGCAGAGGAATGGAGGCAATGAGAAGCTGAATTTGCAGTGTGAGAGCATGAGGATACAGAGTTTGTTGAACTTCTGGAATGTGTCGCCGTTAGGAATAATGCCTCCATCCAAGATCTGTGTGACCCGGTAGGTGGGTGAACTCCAGGATGGCATGATCTCGGCGCACCTTACTAGGGGTGAGTATTTTCGGTCTCTGTAGTAGTAATCCACATCTAGCTGAACCTCACGGTGCAGAGCATCTGCAGCTTTCCACAGTTGATCGATTTCGGTGGCATCTTCTTGCTGGTTTCCCTGTATCATACCATCACATACCAAGTAGTTGCTGATATGGGTGCCCGAGTCACAGAACACCGTGGATTGATTTCCCATCCAACATAGCTTGAGCAGATACATGAAGCACTCCGAAACCAGCGCAGGCTGAGCAATGATGGTGCTGCCAGCATTTCTGCATGCAACTTCTTCAGCCTCTTGACGCACAAGGTATGCCCACCAGGACTCTAGTGGAGCTTCCTCATGGCATGATGCTGAGATGAAAACATCCGTGAGCCCATTTTTCTCGAGGACCCTATCCACTTTCGTCCTAGGGCAGAGCCGCAAATTCCCTTGGAATGTCCACAGCACCTTGTTTCTCGAGTATCCATAAAGTGGGAAACCAAAGGTAGTTAGATCGATCTCAGTACTGCTCCAATTTTGGACGATCAATAAGAACCTTCGGCTCAGCTTCTGTACATGTTCATACATTGCCTCCAAGATTTGTGGTATCTCGGCACGGGAGCCCTGTGCCACCCCATTGAAATCGTCATCCCCGTCTTGCCTGTCGAACATGTCCATCATCTCATCTGGAAGCTCCAGTTGCTCCGCGAGCACTCTCTGAAGCGCTCTTTTGCTCTTCCATTTTGAGCAGTCGATGTGGATGATCTGATCAAACCCCAGACCTGCTGCCGGGGCCTTTGAAGCGACGGCTCGGAGGACGGCAGATGCCCCCAACCCATCCCAGCCGTCGAAGTATATGACACTGTTTCTGCTGCTGGCATGTCTAGTACCGTCCCTCAGCTCATCAAGAATTCGTTCAGTGGCCTCCTCGATCGTGTCAGCCTTGATAACCTGCATTGTTCATGCACAGATATATAAGGTACGCATCGCACCACCTAATCATGTTCTGGAGAGGAATTTGATTATGAATTCAATCGAGTTACTACTGTTCGCACATGGTTTGAACCAAACATTCATATTATACTCCCTCTATTCCTAAGTTGTTGTCACCACTAACTTTTAACATTAATTTTGATTATTCATTTATTAAAAAAAATAATTCAAATGTATAAATTTTAATTTGTGATACAAATAACTTTACTAATAAAGTAAATTATAATAAAATACTCCCTCCGTTCCTAATTTGATGTCGCCGTTGACTTCTAACATCAACTTTGATCATTCGTCTTATTCAAAAAGTTAGTTCAAATGTGTAAAATTTTAAATTGTTATTCAAATAACTCTAATGATAAATTAAATTATAATAAAATATATAATATTTATCAAAATTTTTTGAATGACATAAATGGTCAAAGTTTATGTTAGAAGTCAACGGTGACATCAATTTAAGAACCGAGGGAGTATATGATATTCATAAATTTTTTTTGAATAAAATGAATAGTTAAAGTTGATGTTAAAAGTCAAAGCGACGACAATTTAAGAATAGAGAGATTACTTTTGACACAAGGACATGTAAGAAAACTACTAGTATGAGACTATTGTAAAACCTCTATTATATCAATTCAGTTTAGCAAATCTGAATGCAAAACAAAAAAAAGAGACAAATCCAATAATTAATACGACCACCGTTAGCAGCAAACCCAAACTAGCCAGGCCATTGCGCGCTGAGGTGAAGCCAGACTTTAGGTGTAGTGCGAGCTGGGGTGGGGGGGATAGGCTAAAATTAATCCTGGGTGTTACCAAGACAAGCGCCTCTCATTTTGAAACTGATCGCACAGGCATGTTTCATATTAATACAGTTTATAAGGTCAAACGTAAATTGAGCATGTCAATTAGTTTACCTCATAACGCATGATGGATCGATGGGACTAGAGAGCAGAGACTGGTTAGTTTGGTTTGGTCGGCTTCTGCAATGTGGTCATCACAGGGCTTCAGAAACAAATCGGCAGCAAGCTCCGACTGATCACTTCCATTTCGACTGTGAATCTAACCCATAACTTGGACTCTTAGCTGCTGTGGCCAATATGCA
The DNA here is from genome assembly GCA_001602295.1 of Zoysia matrella. Lineage (NCBI taxonomy): Eukaryota > Viridiplantae > Streptophyta > Magnoliopsida > Poales > Poaceae > Zoysia > Zoysia matrella. The sequence continues at coordinate 139,229 of BCLG01000278.1, read as the reverse complement.
CAAATAATAGAAATTAATATTATCCCACAAGAGAGAATGCATCTCCGAAATTCCTTATATTTGTGATCGAACGAAGCAATTTAGTGCCATACCTCTGTTTAAGTTGAATTGGTACTCGTAGGAGAGAAAGAGAAGTGATGTGGACTGAGCGTGAGAGTAGTCCTGACTGACACCGAGATGGAGATGCTCAATAGGAAAGAAAGCTGAAGCAAATAAAACGTACAGGCGGTGCAGGCCTAGCTAAATTTTACCATTTTTTAATCAAAATATAGTCATCAAGTATATGATGCTTTTGGGATCATCACGTCATTCTTTGCTTGTAGCTGCCTGCTTGGGCCTCCACGACACTTTTTTTTTTAAAGAAGGCCTGCACGACTTTGGCTAGAGGTAATTAAAGAATAAAGCTGGTAGTGGCAAGTAGTGAAACACAAGCATGTCCTTGCGTCACTGAGAACTTTAGTTTGCTTTATATTGATGTTAAGCAAAGCACCTAGGAGGCACTTACGTTTCCTGTATTCCATCCTTTTCACTGAACCAAAAGCAAGCGGGCCACTCTTGTTCATAGATGATCGGAATCCACTAGAACACAGCGCAGGGATATGATCTAAAAAGCTTCTCTATGGTCCAGCCCAAGGTGCCATAAGCAATGCATCACTGTTGAAAAACAACAAAGCCAGGTTCTGGTTCCCCACACCACCCCAGGTCCCCTCACCCACCCCATTTCTTTTTTGGGGATTTGTCTACATGACATTCTAATTGTGCTGTTTAGTCTGTACCATACAGTGCCTGTTTTGATTTAGTCCAAAGGACATCAAAACAGTTATTTTTTGGGACAATCGCTTGGACTCTCAGCTGCTGTGGCCAATATGCAAAAACAATAGAAGTTAATATTACTCCGCAAGATAGAATGCAGTACAATTATGCTACATATGCATCTCAGGAATTCCCTATATTTGGTATCGAAGGGTTTAGTGGCATACTTCTGTTATGTTGAATTGGTTCTCGTAGGAGAGAGAGAAGCGATATAGAGAGAGCCAGGCCAGAGAGTAGTCCTGAATGACACCGAGATGGAGATGCTCAAAAGGGAAGAAAGCCAAAGCAAATAAAACAGTCGGTGCCACTAAATTTTACATTTTTATCGAAATATGATCATCAAGTATATGATACTTTAGTGATCATAACGTCATTCTTTGCTTGTAGCTGCCAGCTTGGTCCTCCACGATCTTTTTTTATATAAAAAGGGAGGCCTCCACGACTCTCTCTAGAGGTAATTAAAGAATAAAGCTGCTAGTAGTAAGTATTGAAACACAAGCATGTATCTTGTCCTTGCGTGCTGAGAACTTCAGTCTTCTTTATATACAGTAGATGGTAAGCAAAGCACCTAGGAGGCACCTTATGTTTCCTGTATTCCTTTCTTTTCACTGAACCAAGAGCAGCGGGCCACTCTTGTTCGTAGATGATCGGAATACACTAGAACACAACGCAGGGATATGATCTCAAGGTACTATATACAATGCATCGCTGTTGAAAAAAACAAAGCCAGGTTCCGGTTCCCCACAGCACCCCTGGGTCCCCCTCCCCCTTTTTTTTTCCACGTCAACCCGTCCAATCCACTGGAACAGAGGTCAAACATCATCATTTTCGTGTTACCAATTGAGATGTGTTACAATGCTTAGAGTTAACCATAACCATTCATTTGATCAAATTTGGTAGTTAAAAATAGGAAGGTATCGAGTTAAAAGTACTTTAAGTTGTGGACCAGTAGCAAAAATAGTGAGCTCGGTACCATTTTTTAAAAATTAATGATTGAGATTAATTGAGGAAGGGGAGGTACTCTAGTATCTCTCAAATACCATAACAAATCTCCTAAAAAATAACAAGCCATCTATTACACTAGACTGTCCTTAGAAATTTGCTTCCATTGATTCGTGCTCATTTCAATATCGATGCCAATCAAAGCACCAAAGGCAGTATCTGATGATCGTATGTGGTGGCGTGAGATGTGTAGAGGCACAGGGTGCAGCCCTGGACTCTCTGGAGGGCATTTGGGGCAAGAAAGCAAGCACACTGACCTGAGACAAGAAGCCAAAATATTCTAACACCAAAAGCCATGCCCCCCCAAACCGACCGCTAATAGCTTCATGGTAGGCTCAACGGATATTCAGGCATGATCTGAAATATACGAAAACATACGTAACATTGACACCTCTAATAAATGCACGGCCCAATGAAGTGAAGGCGGTAACACTGGGTTAGTTGAGATTTACACACTACCCTGAGATTGTCACAATAGGCAAACTCGCAAGAATGACATGACAGTAAAGCTTCAGGACTAGATACTCAGCAATATTGTAGACTACATGACCCCATACTCAGCCTTTGTACGTACTGGATCTAGAGAGACTGTGAATCTCAGCCAATAAAAAAGACTAGCACCACAGTCACAAAAATAAAAAGATTGTAGCCTGGAAAGTAAATCCTCTCCGCCGGGTTACTGGCACGTGGGCCCTAGGTCTACTCGAAACTGATTGGGTGGTACTATAAAAGGCATCCTGGTGTGTAGCTCAAGTGGATTTACGGGTGTCCAGGCAATCTATCCAATCTGCAGTAGATAGATCATTAACTGAAAGGAGGTCTTCAAGATCAGAAGTGCATTAATTAATCCTCCATTGGGGTGAGAGAGATTCAATTAATATGTTCCTTTAGCAAAATATATATGGCAGTTTTATTGTTTTCATATGCCAAATCTGCAAAAAAAGAAAAACAAAGTATTGGCCAACAGTGGCAAAATAGCATTGCTTTAAAGTTGAAAGTGAAAAAAGAGCACATCAATAAAGGCGCTTCTGAGAGGTCCAAATGTTGGGACCCCTAAAAAGTAATGTTGTTTGAAGCAGGGCTCGGTACCTGCAATGGATCAATTGCTAGTGAGGGAGATCAGACCATTGGGGTAAATCTTGACTTTTCACGATTGAGAAGGGCCAAACCACACAGATGTTGTTGAAATGGCATAATAAGTATTAAAATTTAGTACCAGTAGTATATACTCCTTCGGTTCCATATTTTTTTACCTTTCGGACAACAACACGGTCTCCAAGATGCAACTTTGACTTTTATTTTTTCTATAATTTTTTATTTAAAAGTGATATATGTATATTTTATGAAAAAACTTTTTAAGAAAAATCTATTCATATAATTTTTACATTTTTAAACCTAACAATTTTATAGTTATTTACAATTTTTATTTCCAATGTTTGACTCAAACCTTGTCCAAAATGTCAAGAAATATGGAACCAGGAGGGAGTATGGGATATGAATTTTTATCGGTGAAAGATAATATTTCTTTTTCCATAATTTTCCTATACAGTGGGCTCTATTGGAGACTTTCCACCACTTTTCCTATAAACCCTGAGTAGGCTTGGCCTTAAACCGGTGCAAGATGTATGACCGCCCTTTTTTGTTCTGTACTCCACAAGTTACTATAGATAGGCGGCAAGTGGTGACAGTTATATCCATTCTTGATAGTCCTCTACATTTGGGTGCCTAGTACAGCTAGAGACCGAAGCGTCCTGACAGATTAGGGGTAAGGCGGTGCCCAAAATATGCGATAAAATTTGACCTTACGCTGTCAATTGACCAACCCATCTTAGAACTTCCACTTCCTACATTTGCACAGGATAGAATGCAGTACAATTATGTTACAATAATAGAAGTTACACATGCATCTCAGGAATTCCTTATATATTTGATAATAGAAGTTAATATTATCCCACAGGGTAGAATGCGGTACAATTATGCTACACATGCATCTCAGGAATTCCTTATATATTTGATCGAAGGAAGAATTTATGTTGAATTGGTAGTCATGGGATAGAGATAGAAGCGAAGTAGACAGTGCCGAAGAGCAGTCCTGTATGACATCGAGATGGAGATGCTCAACAGGGAAGAAAGCCGAAACAAATAAAAAAGTCGGTAAAGGTCCAGCTAAATTTTATATTTTTATCGAAATATGGTCATCATGTATATCATACTTTTGTGATCATCACGTTATTTTTTGGTTATAGCTGCCAGCTGAGCCTTCACGACTTTCTCTAGATGTAATTAAAGAATAAAGCTGCTAGTGGTAAGTAGTGAAACACAAGCATTTCTCGTCCTTACATGGCTGCAAACTCCTGTCTGCTTTATATTGATGGTAAGCAAAGCACCTAGCAAGCACTTTGTGTTTCCTGTATTTCTTTCTTTTCACTGAACAGAGAACGAGAGGGCCACTCTTGTTCGTAATGCTCGGAATACACTAAAACACAACGCAGGGTATGATAAGCAAGGCATCATTGTTGAAAAAGAACAAAGCAAGGTTCGGGTTCCCCACCCCACCACCGGTCCCGTCCCCTCTTTCTTTTTTTTTTCCATGGCAACCCGTTCAAATCTCTAGAACAGCAGACAAGCAGCATCATTTTCAAGAAGAAGGAATACTACTAACCTTTACCTGAAAAAGAACAAGCCATCTATTACACTAGACAGTCCTTAGATACTTCCCATTGATCCGTGCTTCTTTTAACATTGATTCAGATCAAAGCGCCAGAGCTAGTTATGATGACCGTATATGATGGCGTGACATCCGTAGAGGTGCAGGGCGCAGTACTGGACTACTTGGAGGGCATTGGGGACAACGAAGCCAGCGCCAGAGCTAGTTCTTTAGAAGTTGTTGATCCCTGCAGTAAGCCTAGAGGTAGCCATTATTTAGTCCCTAATTGCCAGCAGATTGAGTTTTTAATCGGCTTACAGGATGTGATCATGTTTAGGCATCAGATTTTGGTACTGCTTGGTTGTTTGCGAAATTGATATACACTTGACTGTAAACCAAAAACTAAATTTGTAGTACTTGAACATAACTGAAATTGGTTGTTAAAATTTGATCGTATTTCAGACTTCTGATGTGAAAAGAAATGCAAGGTTCAGAACCAAGTCTGATAGGAAAAGAAACATTTCAGTGTTTCAATGCTTACAGAGTAAATTCTAATCGACATGACCTCATGGCAGAGGACAGAGGTCTACCAAAAATGGTGTTGTTGAAGTTGCTTTCACAGTTTATGAGGTACTCCTATTACTCAATCGCTTCATCTGAATCTTCTTTATGTTATACCGATGCTCCTGGACTTTGTTTGTTGGCAATGCTTTTCTACGGACAGCGAAGAATGTGTAAACAGATTGTTTCTGCATTTTTATTTTTCTGATTTGACCCGGTATATAATAAAAGTTACTGACCTATTTTTTTTCAATGTCACACGCATATCAAGTGTGACATGTTTTCTTTGATTCTGTTGATAGCAGATTTTTTCCAGGTTTAAATTATATATAGTTCTCTGTTAACGAGATCTGTACAGTATGAGTTGAAGCTTGGGCACAAAATTGGTAAACATGGTTCTTCAGTTTTCTGGCTTCTTATCTGAAATCAAAAGAAATGATAAGCATGTTCAGTTCGATGTACTACTTTTGAATCTTTATCCACATTCTCTTATACATGCACTACTGAAAGTTGTCTTAGAATCATTTTCTGATGTTGTTCTACTGGAAAAGAAGAAAAAAAGCAAAAGTTATTGATCTAGTACTAAGTGAATGAAGGTAATTTTCTGTACAATTTATTTTCAAGAAATAAGCATGCTTGTGCTTGCAATTTGAAAATAGGAGGCACTGAGCTTTCAGAGGCTCAGGGCATTAAGCATTGTTAGTTGTTGCTAGCACTGTCATTATTTATGTAAGAAGCACAAAACAATGTGTACCTATGATATTTCTTAACTAGTTTTTCATGTAGTTACTTGACAACTCACATATTCTTTGTGACAATTCACAGGCTCTTCAATTTGTGTAAGCAGCTTGGGGAGGCTTTGCATTCAACCAGTTCCAACTCAAGTAGAGATAGTGAGGTCACTGTGATGCTAAGAGCCAATTTGAGATCGCCAAGTCAGATTCAAGCAAGTTAGATATTGCTCTAGATGAGAACATAGACTATGATTTCATTCTGAATAAAAAGTTATGATGTTGTATGTGGTGTTAGATCATAACATTTATATGTAATAAAATGAAATATACATTTTGAAATTTAGATACATGAGATTGTTCTATGTGGGTTCAGTAATGATGAGAATAATGGGTCCAAAAACTAGAATGTGAATAGGGTCACATAAATGGTCATGAAAGATTGATGATCTAATTCGTCACGAAAATTTGGGCGGTGGGTGGGCTTGGGTTATTTTGTGACGATTTCAAAACTTCATAGATATACCAATCCGTGACGAAAAATTAGAAAACGTCAACTGAGTTAATCTATGCACGAGGTACATGACGAACAATTTTTCATCACAGATGTTGTTTAGTGACGATTTTTCTTTAATCCGTGACAAAATACAACTGTCATAGATTACCAGATTTTTTTGTAGTGACAGGGAGGTGACCTGGTCGGGGCAGGTGCGATTGGGGAGGGGAGCCGGAGCATGGGAAACATGTGTCCCAGATTGGAGTCAATCCAACAGCCCCCATCCTCGCGCCCTTCACGGATTCCCTATCAGTTTTGAGGTCGCAATTTGCGGCAGTTGCAGCGCGAGTTGGGGCGGAGCAGGGTAGACTGGTGGCAGAGGCGGTGTCGGCTGGGGCCAAGTGATGAAGTCTAGGGCGGTGGTGGCACAAGTCAGGGCGGTGCGGTGCAGATCGGGGCGAGGGCAGGAGCAGGGCAATCAAGCTGGGACATTGGCAACAAGTTGCGTCTCTTGCTCATGGGATGGGTTACGGGGTCCACCTGTCGGTGCTATTGTTATACCAGACGAAGACTTGGAACTCAACAGTTCGGTGCATCTTTTGATCTACACCGCAGATCATGTATTGGACGGTTCAGCAAATCTAGCGCTGATAGCACGCGAAAGGCAACAGAGGTGACGACGGCGCCTTGAAAGGAGCTTGCCGGAGTTGTCGTATTTCCGCTCCGGTGATATAAACACCATGGGGATTGGCCTTCACAGAAGAGAATGAGAGGAGGCTAACTGTAGCTTCATCAGAGATCATGGATGGCCGAGGACAAACACACGGCGATAACCTCTCAGGCGATGTTCGGCAGCGGCGTTGCGGCGATCTAGGGCACAAGGGTGCCTAATTTTTTTTTTGCAAATGGAAGAACATGGATGATGAAAATAAGAAGGAAATCCGGAACTTGTTTTCGACGGTGGAAATCTCGCTGGGGGCTTCCTATTTTTCCGTGGACACCAACTCTTTTGTTGTCTAGTGAGGACACAAAGTCATTTGTTGTCTTGTGGTGCAGAAAATCATCTCCTTTTATAATAGTAGAGATAGCGACGCTCGCACAGGAGGCCAGTCTCTGTGTGGTGAACCATGCGACGAAGTTGTCACCATGTTTTCAGTTTGCACTAGCAAACATATTTATATGTCTTAGCTCCGATCACAACCACCAACCCACCGATAGAACCACCACCACGAGCCCTACCATCCTAGGCTATCCAAGCTCTATGTTTTTGTTTGATGCTCGTTTGTTTTGTAGTTTTGTAGCCTTTCTTTAGTAGTCTTATTGTGATTGCTGCTTGTAGCTGAAGAAGAGCCCGAAGAGAAAGGAGAGCCCGAGGAGCCCGAGTACGAAGAAGAGCCCTGAGGACGCGGCTGAAGACAAGTCTTAACACCCTTGAACCACTTTGAACCCATGTTTTACTGCTGCACCTATAGAGCCTAATGCTTGCCTTTATTTTATATACTCTGTTAAAAAGCTGTGTAGTTTTTATACCCACTTGCTACTAGGTATTTATATTAATGTCAGTTACTTGCTGTAGTTAATATGAATTACCACTTTGTTAGCCGTTTGACGACACACCCTTGTTATCCATAGAACTTCCGTCTTTAAATATTTTTAAAAGACGAAAAGTTGCCTTGAATAGTAGAATGCTTAGGACCCCAATTGCGATGCCTTGCACCGCCACACCATACACCATTCATTTACAAAAGTGCGTTAAAATGTGTTTGGTGGTGTGAGTGAAATAAAATGGGTTGGGATTAGTGCAACTGGTGCTAGGTGAAGAGGGATGATTTTGGTCGTGGGGTGAGGCTCACAAGTGGTGATGGTGATAGGCGTGTAAGCTTCGGTTTGGTTCACCTGCCGTGGACGAGTTCGCCACCCCTGCCATATAAGAACCGGTTCATTAGCGCTCGACTTAGTAATTTTGTGCAACCACAAAACCTCGACAAATGGGAAGGACTTATCCCCACTATATAGGCATTCTACATTGAACCACAAGGAGGTCGGTAGGACACAAGAGGCCAGGAGCAAGGCGTGAGATAGCTTGCTGCCCGGCTTTCGACCATGTAATTGCCCGCATCATGGGACCGTAAGACTACGGATATAGCCTCTGGTTTGGTAATACTCGACGTAGTAGGAGACTAGAAAAAGATGTAATTATGGTAGATCTTCACGATCCGGCTCTAAGAATGTACCGTTTTGTCATCGGGAGTAAAACTTCTACAGAGTGTAAAATCCTTTCGGATAGGCCGTTGTCACGGTATTAGCATGCTATTGATGGACTACCATACGATTAGTTTTTTATACTGTCCTTCGAGTGTGAGTGGGCGTAGACACCCTTGTTTTGGAATGTGTTGGCTGTGTGCCGAGGGCCTCTGCAGAGATGCGTGCTAGTGCCCGACTAAAATTTGGGAACTGCTGGAAGGAGTGAAAGCCTTTCTCAGGTTCACCCTACTAAAAGATGATAAAAATTGTTTTCCATCCTGTTTAAAAACTCTTCCCTTAGGAAGCCTCTGCATAAAAACTTGCTTTCCACAAAACTCAAACCTTAAGCCTTCCCTTGCTCCACCTCTTGCATACCTTGCCCCACCTCTTGCATACCTTGCCCCAATCATACCGTTACGGCTTGCTGAGTACTTTTGTACTCACCCCATTTTTCCCTCTTTTTGCTATTGTTGTTCAGAGGGCGAAGATGACGAGGACGACGTCGACTATGAAGATTAGGAGTCTCGCCCTTTGCTCAAGTGTTGCCTGTGGTTTACTAATAGTAGTCGAGTAGGTGTGATGTCTGAATAAAAGTCGCTACGCCGACTTGCTGGTTGTAATATAAGTTATGTTTGTTAAACTTTTTCGATGACGTGTAGTATTTCGGATCCGTATGTGTAATAATATCACTTTGTTCTTGATGTGCGTATCAACTATCAGTCTAAGATTGGTACAGGAGGCACAAGGACCGCTCTTCCTGGAAGGGGGTCTCATAGTCATTCATGAGGATGGGCGATAGCTCGTGTGACAAGGAGCTGCGGTTGGCAACCTGCTGCCCAGCACTCGATCCCTGGGATCCATGCTGGGTTACCTCACCCACTATACCGTTTCCAACTTTTCCCGATTAGGGTCTGTGGGCAAAAGTCCGTCAGACACATAGTTGGACAAGAAATGCATAAATTATCACTGTCAAATTATCTGTCAGGAATACGAATATTTGGCAACATGTTAACTTCGGCATAGGTTGGTAGCGGATAATGTGTCGGCTTTTCTTTATCCGCGGATAAACCATCGGCATAGTCTATTTTTTATGGGCAAACTGTCGGCATAAAGATAGCATGCGGGGAGGGAAAATTTTAGGAGGGGGACACTTCCCAATATTTCTCCCGCTACCCACCCCAAATCCCAATCCGGCCCAAGTCTCCTGCGGTGCCAGCCCTGCCGGCCACCACTGTCCCAGCACCCCTGCCGGCCGCCACCGCCCCCGCACCCTCGATGCTTCCCCCCAGCGCATGCCCACCCTCATGTGCACCGCTTCCCCAGTGCGCGTGCCCCACACGTACCGCCTTCCCAACGTGCGTGCCCCACCTGCGCTTCCCCACCCCGCGCTGCCCCGGCCCGCCCCACCCTATGCCGCCCAGCACGCCCCACCCTGGACGCCTCCCCAGCGCGCCCACCCACGACGCCTCCCCAGCATGCCGCCCCAGCAAGCCTCGTTCTTTCGTGCCCGGCGCCCTAGCATGCCCCAGCAAGTCCCGTTCTTCTGTGCCCCAGCAAGCCTAAACTTGAATTGGAAATCAATGAATGTGGTCAACCTTGTGGACCATCATGCTTGTAAAAATTGTAAATATACAAATGTATATGTATATGCATACCTTATTTATGGCTGATTTCTATGCAATTTCTTGGCTAGCATATCTTGACATCTTTTCAGTTGGAAAAAAGAACAAATAATCAACTGAGAATATGGCAGCATTGACAGGCACAGGTCCATGTTGCCTGAGCTCATGTGATGGATGCCACACCTGACTCATCCGTTGCCATCCTAAAGACAAGTTCAAAACATAGAACAAATCATTGAATCAGATTCATATAAGGTACTGGCTTTGGAAGCTATTTCTGCTCTAAGCATAATTATAGCCATTGTCAAACACAAAATGTATTCTTATGCCACTTGTGCTAATTTTTTTTTTTTTTTGTTCCTTGTTAGGTACTCACGGTAGGAGCGAGGTGTTACAAACACTTCGAACTTGCAACCTTTTGTGCGGCACATAGGAGCCGGAAAGTGTGTATTTTGGAGGGCAACCTTTTGTGCTCATCAGAGAGTTGAATTATTATGTTCAACCAAGTGTTAGTACTTTGGACTTAGAATAGGCTCATGAGTCCCACTCGAAACTATAGTTAGACTAAATGTATGTAAGTCTATTGGAACAAAATGGTCGTACTGTTGGAATGAAATGATTGTATTGTTGCTTGAATCTGTTGTATGTAAAGGTGATATCAATATTATCTGCTGCACTCTATGAGTTAATGCAAATGTGGATTTCTATGTATGTATTATCTAAATTCATGGTCCATTGGTGTGCGCTAGCTGGGATCACTATTCTGTGGCAACATTTCTGTCGGAAATGGTTCGCTTTTGCCGATACTTTTACAGTAAGCTAAAGATTGGTGCGCGCCAGCTGGGATCTCTGTTTTACGGCAACATTTTTGTCGGCAATTCTTTACTGTCGGCAAAAGATAACTGTCGGTAAAACAAATAACTGTCGTAAATCTTCAACAAACTGCAACGGTAAATGTGTCGAGAAATAAAAAAACTGTCGGCAAAACCTTTACTGACGGCTTCTACAACGACTGTTTACAAACTGTCGGCAATACCTTTTCCGATATATTACCTGCCGGTTAAGGTGTCCTTTGCCGACTGTAGAGAGTGTTGGCAAAGGGTGGAAATGGTATAGTGACCTGGGATTTAATTCCCAAATAAACTTCAGGTACGCGTGCTGCCACAAAGGGAAAGCGACACTCCTGTCGCACAATGAAATCTGAAGATTGCGGTGATCTCTTCAAGGACGCGGTCTTTATCGCAGGGTGTAGTTGTAGGTCTAGCTTTATACGCATAATGTGTGTAGGCACGTGTTGTGGTGTGTGCATGTGTGTACAAAAATCAGATACTACAGCTGTATTCAATAGGAGAGCCTTAAAAATAGTCATTCTTTGCATATTTTTCGTTTATGCAACCACATAAGCAGTCTCCAAGAGAAGAAAGCCAACCATGTGAAGATACACTCTATGGTATTGCAGCAAGGTTGTATCGCTTCGCCTTGTTAGGCTAGTATCTCGCTCTTGTGGCTTGACAAAGACATGGTACCAAACGTGTGATCCAGAAAAATTTCGAAAATGAGCAAAACAAATATGACAAAGCAAAGTGAACTTACGAATCACTCTCTGAAATTTGTATCAGTATCATGAACAGACTGAATCACGATGAAGTTCTGAAGTGGATATATGATTATGGCAATGTACACCCGAATTTTTTGCTCCTGAGCGCTCCTCTGTTTTGGCACTGTTTGCCGAGTGTCACGTCAGTATAATAATATAATCCAGCCTAGTGTGATCTAATCACGTTTAAATTTGCAGGGTGATCTCTTTGTGATATTTTCAAGTACACGATGTACAGTATGACTTAAGATTCAATCCAACCTGCAAGTTGCAGTACCACAAACCCAATGCATTTTCCCCCTCCACCTTTTAACAAATGTTTCACCTTTAATTTTTTAAAATAATATAAGTTAAAAGGTTGTGAAGTTTTTTATTTTCTTCAGAGTCTCAAGTTTTGCATCTATAACACATCGGTTTGCATTTCTCTCGAAGGGCCTCTCTGGCTACCTCTAGAACGCCTTCCTCGCCGGCTCCCGAGCCGGAGTGCACCGCCCGTTCGGTGACGCGCAGGTCGACGGCATCGATTTCTTCATTGACCAGGGCATGATGGGGCACTACGACGAGCTCGCCGGGCACCTGTATGCCTACAACAAGTACTACCGCCGCTGGGGCGTCACGTTGACGACCACGCCGCGGTGCGCGTACCTGGACCAGCGCCTGGCTGCGGTGCTGGACATGGCACTGTTCAACCAGATCCATGTCCGGCTCTACGGCGAGGACCGCAATTGCGTATGGTCGCCGTGGGAGTCGTGGGAGAAATGGGCGGCTGTGTTGTTGGAGCCAAGGATCGACGAATGATCAAAAAAATACAGAAACACCGATAATTTACAGAGACGAACACCGCGGAGCCTCTAGCTCCTGTATCTTGGCTTCTTTATTATTATCTGGACTCAATACACAGTAGAACGCGAGAAAAGACCTTCACGGACAACCAACGCCTGCTGGGTAGCGAACGCCACAGCGGTGACACACACCGGAACTCACTGTATCTCTGGGCCCACCCAAACTGACAATTACATGGCTGTTCTTATAGATTCCGGCAACGCAGCGCCCAAGCAATCTTTTGCAGTCTTCACGGTGCATGCATGCACGTCCTCAAGACTCGGTTTCTCTAGTACGTGAGCCGCTCGCTCGTCCACACGACTTGGCACCTCGCCGGTCTCCTGCATGCAACCTCAACGGCATGACCCGGCCATCTCGCTGGTACATGAGCTGCTCCAGCTCCGCCACTCACCAGTCATCCGCTGAACCATGCACTGCAGCCTAACCACCTACGTGATCACCTACTGGCTAGATGCGCGCACACACGCGTCCTCGACTCCGTCTTTGCCGCAGCTACACCGGAGAAGCTCCACGCCACGAGCATGCAATACAACTTGCAGACTGTGACATCCCGAATTTCAGGGCAAGTCTAAAAATGTGTAATTCAAAATTTTTCTAACTTTCACCCTAACAATTTTCTTTTCACTTTCTGTCTTTTCTTTTCTTTCCTATTTCAAAAGGTGAAAACCACACTAAATTAAAACTTATCTAAATTGAAGATTTCAAAATATTAAAATTTGAGGTGTGACAAGTGATTGAGCCCCTTTTTGTTTTTCTTTTCTTTACCATTTGTTTTCTTGCGTTCTTAATCCCATTCCTTGAATCCTAAATCCAACCAAATATCTTTAAATTTCAAATCCATTTAACTCCTTTGAACTCAAACCTTGAATTTTGAGCCTATCAAATTCCTTGAATTTCAGACCCACTTAATTCTCTTGAAACTTATTTACATCAATCAAATTAATTTACTCCATTCAAACATTCAAATAGCCATTTATCCTCTGAATTTCGTAGAATAAAATCTATTCAAAATTTGAAGATAATCCTAAATTGAAAGTTGTTCGTCATAAAAAGTTCTTCAACCCTGCAGAATTTCGCATTCATCGGAGCTCGAAAAGTTGCTATTTTATAAGAAAAACAGAGAGCCCTTGCAGGACTTTCGAGAAAATCTGAAAAATGGAAATCCACGGGCCCCACACGTCAGCGTTGTCTTCTTCCTCGGTACCGCCTGGCCAGGAGACCGCGCGGGCGTCGCCACGCGCCTAGCCACGCGCCGAGCGGGCACCCTTAACCTCGGACACGTGCTCCTCCACGTGTTCGCCGCTCTCACGATGTTTTCCCCTTTCCCCGACCGAACTGCGAGCGTCCTGCGAGCTCCTTCCTGCCGCCCAGCGCCTGTGCCGGTGCTGTGCGCCGCTCGTGGCCGGAGCCGGTGCTGTAGGGCGCATCCCCGGTCCCGTCGAGCCCACGGCGGGACTCACCTCGCCGCCCTATCTCTCCTCCACCTGAAACCTCAAGCTCCTCCGGCCACCTGGCACCCCGACGCCGTGAGCCATCGCCGCGCTCTTGTCTCTCTCCGATGCCCCAGTCACCGTCGCATCCCCGGCTCGATTGAGCTCACGGCGAGGACCACCACTCTGCCCTCTTCCTCACGACGCCCGATTTCGAGCCTCCCCGATGCCACTGCTGCCCTGGCGTAGCGCATGGCCACTGTGCGCCTCCTCTGCCTGCCGCCGGCGCACTGTGGTCTATCCTCGGCACACCTGACACCATGGGGAGAATCCCCGCATCGCCCTGCCTCTTCCCCACCTTAGCACCTAGCTCCTCTGTCTGGCTTGCCGCCTCAGCGCCGCCAGCATCCACGGCAGAGTGCGAGGACCGGCCCCCTGCTACGGTCCATCGCGTTCTGGACAGGGGAGCCGAAGGTAAAAAGTTATTTTACAAAGAAGCCCTCTTGTTCCTTTAGATTCGTCAGTCAATTTCCTCAGCCATGTAGTACTCGATCAAATCACAGATTGGTCCTCCAGGAGTTTTTGTTATTTACAATTTAGTCCTTTTAACTGTTACATCAAGACTCCTGTTCGTTTCTGTAATTGCAGAAACACCACACCCACACCATGGGGGTTGGATACGATAATCGGCACGTGTCCCTGACACGGTAGCCGGCTGATCCGTTCACATATGTCCTGGAGCTCGAACACGGTCACCTTTCTGTGACCCCGAATCAAGCTTGGACCTGGTCACAATCTCGTAACCCCGAGCCGGGTCACCACTGGACCCGAACCTCGTGTCCACGAGCTTGGACACGGTCACGCTTCCGTGACCCTCAGTCGGGTCACTACCGGACTCGGAGGACGTGTCCATGGGCACGGACACAGCACTGGCCACGTGTCCACAGACACAGTTTTTCCGTGTCCACGGACACGTCACGATTTCACGTGTTCACGTGTCCACGAGCATGCAATACAACTTGCAGACACAAGGTGCATAACGCACGTCACCATGTCAAGGGTATTGCTAACAATTACCCCGTGTTTGTAGGTGTGGTGACCTTGCTGGACGCGGCCGCCGCCCCCGCCGGCGACATATCGCAAAGAAGCCTCTCATTGGCTGTGCTGCAGTTCACCGAGAAACAGTCCAACTATGGAGGCCTTATGATATGGAACAGATACTACGACAAGATAACCGGCCATACTGCCGATTTATAAGCTTCCGTCCGATGATACAATCAGTTCATCCCAACTCCTAATAATTCACCAATCAAATAAACCTATGTGTACACACATCTAATTATATCAAAACTAATCCCACTATATGGGACACCTCAATATCCACCCACTAATTATACCTTAATTATTCTCTATCGCAAATCTGACAGTCCTGATTCGCTCTTACTCCCTCCGTCCCATTTCGACTGATGTTTTAGCAACTGGAGGAGAAACCAACTAGCTGTATATTTTACTCTGCTGCCCCTACCTATCCAACACTGAACACGCTTCTCCTGCTGGTTGCCGCTCACGTCCGAGGCAGCTGGCTAGTTGCAGCTAGCCACAGCGATGGCCGGTGTGAATTTATTACAGGAGCAGAGCACATCGGTTTGCTAGAATGACATATCTGCTGGGACAAAATTCAAAGTGTAGAACGACGCATAGAATGGGACGGAAGAAGTACCAACTTTTTTTTCGAATGTACAATTCAGAATGTTTGGATCTCCTGATTGCGCCTCTAATCGTGAACGACACTCGACAACACCCAAATGAGAACAAGAGCCATACCTCCTTCCGCGAGAGAAGGCCGGCTGTCGGCGCCACCAAGGTCCACAATGGTGACATCAAGCTCTAGATGCTGGAGTCCCCAATCCATGGCAGCGACCCCGTTACCGGTAATTCGTCCTCACACGTCTAAGATGCCTCACCTTCCTTAGGAACGCGGTCTCCTCTGCTGCCATCCACCACTGCTTTGGCACTTTTTTGTGACAAGTTAAGAACAACTATATTTTGTGAAGACATTACTAGAGACATCTTATGCATACTTAGAGGCGCAATTTTACTAGTTTGCTAATAACTAATATGAATAATCCTTCAAACATAAACACATTGTGATGTGTGGCCGAGTTGGCTAGCAAGCTTCAATAAGTTACTCTAAGTTCTTGAGTTCAAGGATTCATAACCACTAAATTTTTCATAATTTATTTAACAATATAAAAAATGCCTCCATGTTTGTAAAAGCAGTGCAGTATGCCTTAAAAAGATGCCACTAATTTGGTACAGTCCATTCATAAAAATGTTACTCCCTCCGTCTCATTTTATCTGTCACTTTAACCTTCTCTAATTATCCCAAACTAACTGTCGTTCTACTTTTCACTACACCTTTCTCTCTTTTTAATGCATCTCTATCTCTCTCCTCTCGGTATTCAGCACATTCCACCTCTCTTAATTCCTGTGTCCAGAGCTAAAATGACACTTAAATCAGGACGGAGGGAGTATTATTTTTCTAAAGACAATGCATGAGAAGGTATTTATAAAGTATTTTAAAAATGCCGCTCGATTATCAAGAGACAATATAGTAATATATGTACTATATAAAAAAAGTACCTCTATAAGCCAATTCTCTTCTAATGCATCCGTCTTGCTGTCGTCGTGCAGCCACGCAGCCAGTCCTGAACCGGCTTGGGTTCAGCACGACAGAGCGCCGTTTCGGCCTCTAGGGAAAAATCTTGTTTCCCTACGGTTTTAGTAACCTTAGTGAAATATCCTTTTTCCCTACGGTTTTAGTTTCTTCCGTAGGGAAAGCATCTTCTCTCTCTCCCTCTCCTCTTAACCCACTCATCTCTCTCGTAAGTTCGTAACACAGGGGCGAGACCAGTCGATAACAGAGGCTGAGCAGCATTGACAGCTACGGCGTGCGACCGCAAAGGGCATCGGGCAACGGCAGCGATGCAGCAGGCATCGAGCGACGGCAGCGAGGCAGCGATGACGGGCGGAGGCAGCATCGGCAGAGTGGCGGCTTCGTGCGACGGGCATAGGTGCGGCATCGGGCAGCGAAGGCGGTGGGGCGACGGCATCAGCGGGCTATGGGACGATGGCAGCTGCGGCGGCGGCGGCGGTAACGGCGGCAAGCAGGTGGGAGAGGCAAGCGCGATGGCGGGCAGCGCGCAAGCAGGGGCGGAGGTAGCGGTGAGTGGGCGGCGCACGAGCAGGGGCGGCCGCGGCGGCGGACGGGCGGCGCTCGAGAAGGGTCGGAGGCGGCACAACGGAGGGTGGCACACGGAGCAGCAGCAACGTCGCGGCGGCGGGTCGCAGCAACAGCAGGCTAAGCAGTGGCGGCGGAGCAAGGGGTCGGCAGCTCCGCAGGCGTCGGCGGGGTGGCACCGGCGGGCAAGCGTCAGCGGTGGGTGGCAATCAGTAGGGCAGCGGGGCCATGGGCTTTTTTTTTTTTAATTCGGTGGTGCCAGTTTCCCTAGGAACTTTTTTCCTAGCGAACGAACTGTTTCCCTACGGTTTCCGTAGAAAACAGTAGGGCACTCTCTGTTTTCCGTTTATTTTTTCCCTAAAAATCTTTTCTTAAGGTATTTTCTAGGGAAATAAGGGTTTTTAGGATTTTTCTTGGGTTTTCTTCCCAAGGAAAAACCGTCGATTCCAGTAGTGGTGACGAGAGCGTGAATTGTGAATGGCCTGGCACTTTCAGATTCAGTGCTCCCTCCATCGGTAGCAAGCCAAATAATTCTGGCCCTCTGATTGCAGTGCTCCCTCCATCGGTACCAAGTCACCAAAGGCCCAAGAAAATAAACAACACAGCGGGTCTCTGCTACCACAGGGCGCTGATGGCACCACACGGGGCGTCATGCGCCTCCAGCACTAGTTCATGTACCATTTGGCTCATCGGCGCATTTTTGCCGCTAGTCCGCTCGCCCACCTGCTACCGGGGTACTCGTTCAGCAACATGGAATTCTGAAGCACGGCCACCTAAATTCCCAATGCGTCAACTAGAAGAGTCCATGGCCGCCAGGGCCGAGTCGGCATAAACAGGGCCCAGTACAGAACTCGCCGTATTTTATGGTCGAAATTTCAAATGGTTGCCTAAAAAATTTTATAGAAAAAAATAAAATGTGAGAAAAAATTTCTGTAATACAAGGAGTCCTGAAATAAAACAATAGAACACCAGATGCAAGATAAAAAGATGAAAATTTAACATTTAAACTATTAGATGAAAGTTAACAATCGAACATTTAGGACCCCTTTGTAACATAGAAATTTGACAGAAATAACACAGGAATTTCATAGAAATAAATTCAATTTCACATGAAAAATGCTGGAATCGAGAAAAATTCACATGTTTCAAAGGGGTCCTAAAACTCGCCCGAAAAACTAATGTAGCAATGTTAACAAGGGAAAATTTTGGAGCCCTTGGAAAATAGGGGCCCTGTGCAACTGCACAGGCCGCACGCCCATCAGATTTGAACCAAAGGTCAAGCCTGGTGGAAGAAGGCATGGAGGGGTAGCTTGTGCATCACATTGGCACAGAACATTCACCAAATATATCAAATCAAGCACTAGAAAAAGATAATCTTATATGCAAACAACCACTCACCAATAATCCAATACACACTAGCACAACAGTAAATAGGGATAGCAAGGTGAGGAAAAGGACATTCAACAGACAAAATAAAGTCATATAATATCGTGAACTATACAAGGACCAGGGCACACATGTCTACAGAGAATATCTAGCATGCACGCTGAAGCTGCCGTGGGATCTGAGTGACGACACAGATTGTGCTGACATGGAGGATGTCAGACTGCTCACTTCCCTCTCCCCATTGGGAAACTCGTGGCTTCCCACTGATACTACTGACAGCTTCATGAGCAATGTCAATGAACTCGTGTCGCTTGGAAGCACACTGCAGATATTTCAAGAGTATATGTATATCAGCTATAGTGTAACAGAGCTGTGGGCTCGCCAAGTTAATTGCCTTTCATATGCCAATAACGTAATATAAAAACTAGCACTTTTTACTAACTTTTTACAGGACGACGACCCTCTCTGGACTCACTGTTTGGACACTCTGAGGAGAGTTACCAGGGTTGTGGACGGCCCCACCCTGGTGGATACTGCGCTATATGGGACGGTGTTGCACGAGCTCTGCGACGACTTCCGCGAGCAGTGGTGCAGAGGCTTAGTCCCACGACCTTTAGGCACAGCTCGACTCCATTCGAGCAGCTCTTGACGCAGCTCGGGAGCATGAGGGCCTTCGGAAGGCTCTAGCAGACGACCAGTGTGAGCTGGATGATCTGCGTCAGCAGTTCAGTCAGGGAGTTTGTACTCATCGCATAGCGAGGAAGAGCGTGCCAGGGATAGCTGCTTCACCACGTGTCCCCTACGACACTCCTAAGGGGTATCAGCTGCCTTGTCAGGGAGTGCACCAGAAGATCACGCCTCGCAAGCAGGTCTTTGTGCGCAGCCTCGATGGGAGACGAGTTTTGTCGACCCACGCGCCGGTCTTGGACTCGTCTCGGGATGCCATTTTTGAGACTCTGAGTCGGCTACCACCGGCCACCAAAGGCACTAGTGTACCTATCATAGGGGGCTATATCTCCAGCTCCGGCCCCAACTTTGACTCCAACTCTGACTCTGACCTCGACCTTGACATCGACTCCGACCCCGACGCTGTCCCCGACACCGACTTCAGCTCTCCTTACGAACCAGTGGAGAGCACCACCGCTGAAGAGGACAACACCGCCGTCCCTATCGACATCACTGGAGGTTACTCGGGGTACAAGGCAGACGATGACTCTGTTGGTACAGGAAGTGGGATGCCTGAGGCCATGATGGATCTTATGGAGGAGAATCCGACAGAGGTTGAGTTCTACTCTGAGGACTCGACTGACTCCACCCCAGTGTGGAGATACTGACAGAGGCCCCAGGAGCGCCCGAGGTTGGTAGCCAATCAGCTCCTATGGCAACTAGAACTGGGGCTATCGGTGACTTTGACTCTGTGGAGCGCTTGCTCGACGACGGGATTGACCTGCAACAGGAGTGCCTCGACTATATCCAGGGTCTGTGAGGGGTTAGTTGCAGGGTAGGAGAATAGGGTTAGCGGCTCTTCTGGTAGCTTTGGTAGTAGGGAGTTGGTGGTGTGCTTGTATCTAGTGGCTTGTAGTAGTGACTCCCATGATGATTCTAGCAGCGTGTAGTGCATCACGCTTAGTCCCCAGTTGAACTCTGGTTGTGCTTGTATTATAAGAAATGGATGTGTGCTTGCTTGTCTTTTCGGATCTCTTCTTGCTTGATTGCATTACTTATGTGTCAAACAAAGATCAAGAACAACAACGACAATTCTTATAAATTCGTGGCATTAGAAATCAACTGCAATAAAAATACTACAGACCTATCTTCTTATACTTGACCATTGCAACAGCAAGATGACTCCAAAACGCTCTGTCCGCATCCAAGACCGCAAGACTTGCACCCGCAACATCAATGAAGAACGGGAGGAACCCCTCGTCAGGGATGGACCATCGCTCGAGGAAACTCGGCTAACCGACACCGCTCCCCGAGGCCGAACCTAGGAGCACGAGACAGAGCAGCAATGGAGAAGCACAGTCCAACCTCGATGGAGAAAATCAAGTGGCACATTCTGCCCCCGCCAACATTGCAGCAGCACCCCTTGCTCAAGGTGCCGCAGAAGGAGCTGCTGCTAGAACTGCTTCACAACAAGCAGCGGTAGAACCAGCTCAAGGCGCAACAGCGGAAGAAGCCCTTCTTTACCATGTGATGGCTACTCAAACCCATCTGCTGTATACCATCGCACAAGGAATGACCGCTCGTGGAGGGCCTAGCAATCAAAGCAGTTTGTCAGAGTTCATGAGGCTCAGGCCGCCTACCTTTGATAACACTGATGAAGAACCACTGGCAGCAGACGACTGGTTACACGTGTCACCAAGAAGCTCAGCATGGTCGAGGCCAACGACCGCGAGAAGGTTGTGCTTGCCGCACATCAACTCGTGGGAGCAGCTGGCGAGTGTTGGGACAACTATAGGGAAGCAGTTGTAGATCTTGAAGTGATTCGCTGAGATGAATTCCTGCAAGCCTTCTGAACATATCACATTCCCGAGGGAATTATGAAGATGAAGGCCGATGAATTCCATGCCTTGAAGCAAGGGCCCATGACTGTCAACCAGTACATTAAGAAGTTGACCAAGCTAGCACGTTATGCCCCTAGGGAAGTTGACACTGACAGAAAGAAACAAGATCTCTACCTAGAAGGACTGAACCATGCCATGCAGACTCAATTGATAACTCATATATATCATGACTTCAACACCCTGATGAACAGAACTATACTATTAGAGAAGGCACATGCAGGACTGGAAGGTGAAAGGAAGCATAAATTCAAGGCACAAAAACTGAGGCAGCAGGACCGAGCTCAGTGTCCTAAGTTTGGAAAGTTCCAAAAGCCACATTATCAGCCAACTATGCAGTATCACGCTCCGGGAACCAACCACAGCCCCAGCAGTCTTTGCAGTCTGTCCACCAGCAGATGGACCCTCAGCAGTACCGAGCAAATCCCAGTACCAACCAAACTAATTTGGTAAGGGCATGCCTCAATTGCCACGAACCAGGTCACTTGGTTGCAAATTACTCTCTTAACAAGCAAACTGCCACCGTACCTGCCAACTCCAGAGCCAGAACTACTGTTTCAGGAGCAGCTCGTAACACTCAATGATCAGCAGGGCAGCCAAGAGGGGCACAACAATATGGGTGTGGCCATGTGAACCACATCCATGCCGCGGAGAACGCACCAGATGTCGTACTCATTGAGTACCTAGTCCACTCAACAATTGCTACAGTTGTGTTTGATTCGGGAGCCTCGCATTCATTTGTTTCTTCGAGATTTATTGTTAAGTCTGGTTTATCCGCAATTTTAATTAAAAGGCCAATGATGACAAAATCCCTTGGAGCCACCATTAGGTGTAACCTTGGATGTCTGGGGGTTAAAATCTTTTTAAGTGGGGTAGAGTTTGTGGCTGATTTGATAGTCCTAAGGTCTGACGGAATAGATGTTATACTAGGTATGGACTGGCTAGCTCGCCATAAAGCAACCATACTCTGTGCGGACAGTGAAGTCACAGTCATCAACCACCACAGGATTTATGTCAACCTCGTAGACGGCAAGTTGACCCAATGCTATGCAACCTAGATGCTAAGGATATTGAAGGGGTACCCGCGGTTTTTGAATACCCTGATGTGTTCTCAGAGGAACTACCGGGAACTGATAGGGATGTCGAATTCCTTATCGACTTAATCCCTGGGGCAACCCCTATTGCGAAGAGGCCATATAGAATGGCTGCAAATGAGTTGGTTGAGCAGAAAAAGCAGATAACCGAACTACAAGAAAAAGGGTTTATTCTCTCCAGCTCCTCACCATGGGGTGCACCAGTAATTTGTTCAGAAAAAGGATGGTAGTATGAGGATATGCATAGACTACAGGTCCCTGAATGAGGTTACCATAAAGAATAAATACCCATTACCATAGATGATATGTTTGATCACATAAAGGAAGCGAAGTTCTTCTCTAAGATTGACCTGCGGTCAGGATACTACCAGCTGAAAATCCGAGAAAGTGATATAAGGAAGACAACATTTTTGTCACAGTAGTGCTTTTTGGATTGACCAATGCCCCAGCCTACTTCATGAACAAAATATTTATGGATGAGTTAGATAAATATGTCATAGTATTCATTGATGACATACTCATCTACTCCAAGAGTGCCGTTGAGCATGAGGAACACCCCCGAGCAGTATTGGGACGACAGAAGGGACACCAACTCTATGCCAAGTATAACAAGTGAATTCTGGTTGCAGAAAGTTGCTTTTCTGGGTCACATTATCACCGCAGAAGGAGTAGCAGTTGATCCGGCTAAGGTAAATGCAGTTACAAATTGGAAACGACCCACCACTGCCACCGAGGTCAGAAGTTTTCTTGGACTGGCTGGTTATTGTAGGAGATTCATTTAGGGATTCTCCAAGATAGCAAAAACCTATGACTAAGTTAACCCAGAAAGACAAGAAGTTTGAACAGACCCCACAGTGCATACAGAGTTTTCAAACCTTGAATTCGCAACTCACATCTGCCCCAGTACTCATACCGCCAGATATCCACAAGGATTTTATGGTATACTGTGATGCTTCACAGCAAGGATTAGGATGTGTTCCGATGCAAGAAGAAAGGGTAGTAGCATACATATCCCGCCAGTTAAAGAAGCATGAGGAAAACTACCCCACCCTTGATCTGGAGCTAGCCGCTGTGGTGCATGCACAGAAAATTTAGAGACATTACCTGATAGGAAATAAGTGTCGAATATTCACAGATCATAAAAGCTTGAAGTACATTTTTACGCAGACTGAGCTAAACCTGAGGCAACTTAGATGGTTGGAACTAATAAAAGATTATGAACTTGATGTGCAATAAAAAAGGAGTAACGTGGTACCAGATGCCTTGAGCCGCAAAGCTCTTTGCTACCATACAAAGAGAATGGTCGAGACACCAGACAATCTACAAGATGAACAAGTTGAATCTGCGAATAATACCATTCGGCCTTGTGAATACACTTGTGATAGCACCTACTCTGGAAGATAGGACCAGGCAAGCTCAGCCACGAGATCAAAGGATCCAGGAAATAAAAGGACTGGTTAAGGAGTGGAGAGCCCTAGGTTTCAGAGTTGATGAAGATGAAACACTTTGGTCTGAGAAACGAATATGCGTACCTAAAGTGGAGTAGCTAAGGAAGGTAATATTGGAAGAGGCACATATCTGAGCGTATTCGATCCACTAGGGATCGACGAAAATGTACCAAGAGGTGAAACAGAAGTACTGGTGGACTGGAATGAAAAAGGATATAGCTGAGTACGTGGCACGCTGTGACATTTGTCAGAGAGTAAAGGCAGAACACCAGAAGCCTGCTGGGTTATTACGGCCACTACCCATTCCAACCTGGAAGTGGGATAAGATCTCTTTGGACTTCATTGTAGGACTGTCACGCACACAAAAAGGGAATGATGCCATCTGGGTCGTCGTGGGCCGCTTGACAAAAGTTTCACATTTCATACAGGGCAGGAAGGAGGTCAGAGGTGACAAGTTAGCACAGCTCTACAATGACAACATCCTAAAACTGCATGGTGTACCATCGAGAATAGTGTCAGACCGAGGTTCACAGTTCACATACACATCTAGAAGAGTTTGCGGGACCTACTAGGAACACGATTTGATGCATACCATCCCCAGACAGATGGACAGACAGAAAGAGTCAATCAAGTCCTCGAGGACATGCTTCGTTCATGTGCCCTGATATATGGAAAAGACTGCATGAAAAGCCTAGCGTTTGCAGAATTTTCATATAACAACAGTTATCAAAAAATCTTCAGATGGCACCTTTGGAAGCATTGTATGGCCCAAAGTGCCGAAACCCAATGATATGGTCTCAAGTTGGAGAACGATCACTCTTTGATCCAGCCATCATAAATGATGCAGAAGAGAAAGTTGCTGAAATCAGAGGCAAGCTCAAGAAAGTGCAGAGTAGGCAAAAGAGTTATGCCAACACGTGTAGAAGAGAGTTAACCTTTGACGAAGGGGACTATGTGTATCTGAGAGTATCCCCTATACGAGGAACTTGAAGATTTCAAGTCCATGGTAAATTGGCACCGCGTTACATAGGGCCCTACAAGATTTTGAAAAAGATTGGTGCAATAGCCTACAAGCTTGACCTGCCAGCAGAGCTGTCAGATGTACATCCAGTCTTCCATATAACACAGTTGAAAAAGTGTTTACAAATACCCGAGCAGCAAGTGCCGATGGAAGCAATGGATCTGCAACCAGATCTGAGGTATCAGGAGCTGCCGATCCACATACTAGAGACCACCACCCGACAAACTCAAAGGAACGCAATCAGATTCTGCTGTGTACACTGGAACAACCATACCGAAGCAAAGGCCACCTAGGAAAGAGAAGAGGATCTCAGAAAAGAATTTCCATCTCTTTGAGGACAGCTTGAATCTCGAGGACGAGATTCCATTTAAGTGGGGTTGGTCTTGAAAGTTTGAAATCTTGAAATCAAATAACTCTATCGATTTCTTTTTCTACAGCATTCTTTTATTATCTTCAAAATAAAAACCCCACATAGAATAAAGGGTTCTTAAATGGAAATTTCAAAAATATAAAATGAATTGGTGCCATAAAACCTCTCTCTGTGGTTTTGTTTCCTTGGGATCATTTGAGTTTAATAGAATCTTACTTGGATTTATTGAGATTTGATTCTTTTCAAATTCTTCAAATATTTCTCTCAAAAATTCAAATTTTCGGCTGTGGGCCAAAATCTCTCTCTGGTCCAACCCACCGCTACGGCCCACTTCCCCACTCTTTCTTCTCTCTTCTCACGGGCCGACCGCGCCCTTGGCCCAACTCGCCGCGGCCCAAGCCACCCTGCCCCTCCCCTCTCCCACGCAGGCCGCACCCCTCATGGCCCAACACCGATGGATGGCCCAGACGGGCGGGGCTTCTTCTTCCCCGCTGTTGCCGCCGCGAGCGGGCGCCACCCGACCAGACGTGCACGGTCCGCGCCGAGCCGCTTCGTCGCCTCCCCTTAATTCCCCGCTACCCAACACGGTCCCTGCTGTGCGCTATGGGATTAAAATCTCCGCCTCCGACCGAATCCCGTCGCCGCAGCTGCCGCTGCCACGAAGCTGGCCGCCGACACCATTACGCCTCACGCCGGCGCTCCACGCAGTCTGTAGCTGTGCCACGCCACCCTACAGCGCACCACGTCGCCTGATCGCGCCGGACAAGCCCATGCCGGAGGGAAGCCCGAATTCACTCCGCCACCCGCTGGCCCGCGCCTCCTGCGCAAACCCGAGTCTCTCCGCCTATAAATAAGACCCTGAGCAGTTCCTGTTGCCCACTGCCCTGCGCCCGCATGCCCAAGGTCACCACTTTTCCCGTTATCACTGTCGAATTTTGTTTCTTCTCCGATTCTGGCCATCGCTGCCGTGTAGCGATTACTCGCCGCCGGCCACCACTTCGCCGGTTTGGCAGCACCCACAGCACAATCACTGCCCCTCTACACTTCAAGCATGTCGGCACGGTCGCTTCTCCTTCGACAGAGCCCCACGTAGAGTGCCGCCGTGCGCAGCTGCTCGATCACACAACCAGTCGCCGTCACACCCCCGCCGGTTGAACAAACTGCACGCACACACTCTAAGCACCCGCCCGTAGCTCAAAAAGCAACCCAAATTGACCCGGGACGCCTCCAGTGCAAGTTGGACTGGCGCCGCCGCCGTGGCCACTTCCGGCGCGCCGTCTTGGCCGCTCGGGCTAACTGCCGACGCCGACAACCCTGTCGTGAGACCAGTCACATCGCTGGGAGCGC
>BCLG01000278.1:81716-112767 GCA_001602295.1 Zoysia matrella | reverse complement strand
ACCGGCGGGCCGCGAGGCCCACACGGCAGCCACACACGCACCCACGCACGGCCGCACCAGTGTGGACACGGTCCACTAGATCGCACGCACAGGCACCCTCTCTGCACCTGGTCCATGTGAACCAGAGACAAACACACACCCATGGACCGAGTCCATGGCTCACGGGACCCCGCCTGTAAACCCACACAGTACCTCGGCCCCACCAGTCAATCACAGAATAGAAATTGCTAGAGTCACACTGATAGTGTACACAAAAACTTATTCTTAAGCCTTTTTAGCCCGCATAAAATTTCCAAAAATCATAGAAAATAGCCAATTTACATATATACCCCTAGGAATAATAGTTTTGCTTAGATAAGCCCATACAAAATTTATATAAAATCATAAAAGCCCACTAAAATAGGAATTTTTACACAAAAACCCCTGCAACTTGTTTTTATCACAACTTCCACAAACCACCTACGATCGCCGTGATCTTTATACCGTTGGAATAGTCTCTCCAAACCCTACCACTTAAAACCCTCCAACCCTTTGATCTATTTATTTATCTTGGTTTTACTTGATTTCTTGGTTTTCTTCATGGTAGATTTATTCTTTTTATCGTTTCTCATGTGTAGCCGATGACCCCGAGTACGAAGAGGAGCTCGAGGATGCTTAAATGCTAGCACGATTATTTTAGCCTATGTTGAAATATTGTGTAGTTAATGCCCTACTTGTTGATACGTATTTATATTAACGTCAGTTACCTGCTCTCATGAAATATAAGGAAAATTTGTCTACAGGACACCATGCTTGTGCCTATTTGTCTGAGTCAGGCCACTCGTCTT
This sequence comes from Zoysia matrella, assembly GCA_001602295.1. NCBI lineage: Eukaryota > Viridiplantae > Streptophyta > Magnoliopsida > Poales > Poaceae > Zoysia > Zoysia matrella. The sequence continues at coordinate 111,940 of BCLG01000278.1, read as the reverse complement.
GATTTTGTCTCGAAGACACCGTAAAATTGTGTTTTCTGTTTGTATCACATTATGTTAATTATTTAAATCTTTTTAGCAGCCAAGATGAGAGAGAAAAATTAGGAAAAGTTGTGACTGCACTTTTAACTTGATAATGCATCATCTGGTGTGACACCATCTTAACTTGATAATGCATCATCTGGTGTGATCACCATCTTAATTCTCATCATCTAGTGTCTGTTCTATCATATTAGATATGCATGGTTGATCGACTGGGGGAGGCTCAAGATGAAGATTTCTATTGATACGAACATAGCAGGGGATCAGAAGAAAGGAGAAGTGCTTAGGTTCAAGAGCATTCACGCATTTTTCTCTTATACTCTCATTATGGCTCCTCAAAGTTTAAGTGCCGAAAATAGTGTGCTACAGACAAAAAATAATAATTTTGATGTCCTGTAGACAAAATCAAGACAGGCAGTGTGGTACAGACCAAGTAGCACCTTTACGGTGTCTGTAGACAAATGCCCCTTAATATAAATAGTATCTTGTAACCTCATCGATGACGCCCCTTTGCTAACCATAGGTTTCCTTCCATTAAAATGTTTTAAGGAACGAAAAGTTGTCTTGACATTAGATTGCATAGGAACCCTTATGTAATGCAAAACATCACCACACCATACTCCAATCATTTATGAAATGCGTTAAAATGAGTTTGGTGTTGTGAGTAAAATAAAATGGGGTGGGTGATAGTGTAGTTTGTGCTAGGTGAAGAAGGGTACTTTTGGGTTGTGGGGCGCGGCTTCTTGTGAGAGGTGATGTGATAGGTGTTAAGCTTCAGTCTGATGCACCTGTCATGGACAAGCGCCGCCCCTACCATATAAGGACCGGTTCATCGGACCTCAACGTAGTGATTTTGTGCAATCACAGAACCTGTATGGGAAGGACTTACTCTACCTCCTTGGTTAACCACATTGAACCCCTAAGGCAGTCGGTGGGACACAAGAGGCCAGGAGTAGATGTGAGGTTCTCACGGTCTGGTCTTTGATTACAGTAATAGCCCACGTCGTGGGATTGTATTGCCCCTGGATATAGCCCTCTGGTCTGTGGTGTCTCCTCATTGGAGGAATTCCAGGAAAAAGACAGGGGAAGTTAATTGCCTTGCAGTCTGGCTCCGAGCATGTGCTATCACGTCATCGGGACTTGCAAAACCCCAATGGATGACCCTAGATGCATCTTGAGGTAGAATATGTGATAATCTCGGTATGAGTTAGAGTGAACATTATGCGACTCTGTCGATCAAGAGGAGCAAAGCCTGAGGATATAGTATACAACCTCTGCAGAGTGTATAATCCATCCGGAATGGCCGTTGTTACGGTATTGACACATTACAGCTTGGGCTCACTTTGATTAGTCTTTGGTCCTATCTTTGTTAGTGTGAGTGGGTGTAGGTGCTCGTGTTTTAGAAAGTGTCTGGATGGGATAGTGGAGTCCCTTCCAGTTGAAACTAAGGAATTGGCAAGAAAGGTGAATTCTCACACATGTCTAACCTCTAAAATACTAATAGGATAATAATTTGTTATCCTCTGTTTCTAAACCTTCCATAGTGAACCTCCATAAAAGTTGCTTTCGTTAAAAGAAAGCACAGCCTCCTCTCCCTTGAAGGCCATTTATGCATGTATAAGACCCTGCATAGGGTTAGGGCTTGGTGTGTACTTTTCGTACTCACCCTTGCTGCTAACGTTTAGATGAAGAAGAAGAAGCTGCTGAGTTCGATGGAGACGCGTAGGGTTCTCGTTCTTCGCCCCAAGTCTCCCTGTGGCGTAGCTTTTGAGTTTGAATCTCTTTTGTTGCAGTTTATCAATGATTGATCGAGGTTATGTTCCATACCCTGTTGGCTTGTAATTTAAGACCTATGTTTGTAAGACTATATTTGGGACAATATATGTAATAACTATCGTATGTGTGATGATCCCATGATGTACATGCATGCCAACTACTGATCCAAGGTTTGGTATGGTGATGCACAGTGTATCCCAGAAATGGGGTACGACAGATGTCAAACTCCTTGTGATATTTTGGAAATGGTTACGCTTCAGTGATAGTATTTAATTTAGAGATAGCAACCGAGTGGGGAGGGGGCATGAGGCAAAGTTCCTCATGCACTCCCAAACCACTTGACGTGGCCAACAATATCCTTGGAATTCTGCACTTCTTAACTAAAGTTTAGCTGCTAAGGTGTATTGCCTCTGTTCTTTCTAATTAGTACAAATTTACATTGAAAAGTTTATCTTAGCAACAAAGAAAAAAAGAATGGAGAGAGTAGTTGAAAATGGTCCAAACACAACACCAGGTCTTCGTCAAATTACGTGTTGCATCTTAAGAATAATTCAATGTTACTTTCCCATATTGCAAATAATTAGCCTTTTCCCCGAGGAGGTTGCGGCCGGTCAATGGGGTTAGGTGGTTAACCGAACTGTGCAGCACGGCGTCTTGACAGTTCCTTGGATTCGTGGACTCTGGATAAGTAACACACGGTCACTGTGGCTCTGTTCCTGTTCCTAGTTCCTGAACTCGTACTCCTCTTAGCCTTTTTCGGTTCCTTGTATTTTAGTCCTTACATGTAATCAGTACAGTTTTAGGTATCAAGTGAATTTAACCATAGATTGGATGCAGACTGCCTACACGACCCAGCCCGCCACGTCGTCCTGCACTCTGCCTGCTAACGTGTGCGCACAGTGCATTGCAGTGCCCCCGGACAAGCTCGTCCCTTGGCAGGGTCAAGTGGGGGCAATGGAATAGGGCTCCCAAAAATTTGAAGCCCCCAATTTGCAATTTTGATATAAGTCTAGAGGAAGGAAATATTAGGAGTGAAAATATATGGTAACACTTAAGTCACTCTAAAATTCTCGCTAGCTCAAAAAATAAAAAAAGTTTTTAGATTTCCCAATGTTGTTATTTGCATACTCCCTCTGTCTATTTTTCTTAGTGGTATTTACCAAATAGATATTTCTACAAATGTTATGTTAGACAGATTTTTGTTCGTTGCCTTAACCAGTGTGCATGGTTATTTTCCCTCGATGTAAAGTTAATTTGCATGGCTGTTTTATTGGCTGGTTAATTATTCCATTGAACAACGGTATGCCTCGCTATATTGTTGCGTGCCTCTCAAGAAGCATTGTTGTTCCATGTTTAATGAGAGCGTTGGATATTTAAGCCAGGAGGGTTACCTCTCAATCTTTGAACTCATATCAAATACGACCAAGAAAATAGATGGAGGGAGTATCAAATCTTGTGAAATATTGTGAAAAGTAGCATTGAAGTTATACAGCTAACTACAACTGTAATTTAACTGTGTAAATTTTAAATTTTAGGACCCTATTTATATTTTACTCCAGAGCCCCAAATATACAGGGACAGTCGCCCGGAGGGACAGTATTATATTGTGCGTGGCAATGTCATCTTCATTCTTATCCTCCCGCTATCTCTGTTTGGCTCCTACTCTCTCCCGCTCCCTTTCCCCGGTAGGTCAGGCCTTCAGACTCCTCGGGCCCCTCATCGACCCCAACGACCCAACCATCCCCTCCATCGCGTCTCTCCTCCGCCACTCCAACACAGACCTACCCACTGCTGTCCCCAGTGGCGACTTCTTCCTCAGATGTATGCCTGGTGATTACCACGACGCCACCCCTCGTGGGAGATCCAGGAGGGCAGGGCCGTCTCTAGATTTTCGGGGCCCCGGTGCAAACCCCAACGAGCTCAGCTAGTTGATTATAGCTAAAATTGTACTCCCTTCATTGTAATATAAGATTATTTCTATGATTTATTGACTATGACTAATGATTTCGATAATTTTAATTAACTGATCAATATAAGATTTATATTTTTAGATTTGCCATGACAAATATTTTCGTAATATATTATATATTAATAAAGTTAATTAAATTAATAGAAATTATTGGTCAATGTTACAGTCAACAAAACATAGAAATAAATTTTTATTGGGCCAGAGGTAGTAAGTTGGCACGATAATTTTTCTCAATTTTTAAAAACCCAACTGCAGGCAATTCTATTTTTTCATTTATCAAAATTATTATTTGTGATGGAAAATTTATAACATGACAAAGAAAAATCTAATATGCACCTTTATACTTTGGCCAGCCTTTTCGTTTCTTTACTAGCGATGGGATTTGGAGCATATTTAGAGTGGATTGGGGAGAAACAGTCAAGTTGGGCTTTAATTGGGCCTTTATTCCTGTGATGCGCACATTCCATACACCCTTTCTTCGTCGAGCCACAACTGAAACAGCAGTAAAAATATCCGTAGTACCTGGCTCCGCTTCCCCTCTAGCAAGAAAGAAATACAAATCGAAAACCATTCATCCATCAGGGCCGCTACGGTCCAGAGCAGCGGAAAAGAGAGCAGTCCTCTCCCTCGGTGGCTCCCTCGGTCTTCCTCACCTCCGATGCCCTCCGGGGCAGCGGGAGGTGGGGATGACCGTGGTGAGGCTGCTGATGGTTGGTTTTCGTCCTAGGTCCTGTAGTTTTAGGTGCTCTAGGTTTAGGTTTCCAATCCACGTCGGTGAGGCGGCAGCAGCGGCGTGGTCTAGGAATAAGTCCTCTCAAGCTCTTCCTCGCCTCGGTGGTGGTTGGCTTCGGTGTCTCCGACGAGCTTGTGGAAGTGGGGCTCGACTTCGTCAGCCCTTGTACAGGAGTAGTTCGCTGCTGTGCTTCTTCAACAAAGCCGGTGGTGAGGTTCTGGGGACTAGCTCTTCTATGGTTGGTCCTACGGAGGGTGGATCTGGTGGTTCGGCTCACTGGTGCTCGGTGAGAGGGCCGGATCTGTTTGGGGTGCGTCCCCGGCCGCCTGGCGAACAACGGTCTTCAATGGATTGCAGCTCTCCTCAAGACAAAGCGGTTGCGGCCTTCGGTTCCTGGAGGCTCGTGTCGTTGTCACTCTTCAACGACGACGTTCTTGGCAACGGCGGCGTTGAGTTGTCTTCGGCTGGCACAGTATATGCCCATCGGAGTTCTTGGTTTCCTGTACAGGGTCTGTGTTTGTATGTCCTTGACTTATTAATACAGATATCTTTTATCAAAAAAAAAAAATCTGTAGTACCTAATGCTCTGCGCATGGCTAAGACAGGGATTGAGGAAGCTCGACGGAAGCGGGGTACGCAGGGGTTCAGCGCCTGAGTAGCCGGTCCGTCACTGAAGGAAGGACTCGCTCCTTGGGGCCCATAAGAAAATGGGGGCCCTGTGCCGTCGCCCACGTCGCCCCTGCCAGTCGACCGCTCTGAGGAGCGTGCTCCCCTCCACGCTCACCCCTGCCCACCACCATCTCTTCCCCATCTTGCTGCCCAACTTGATGCAAACGTCATGCAGGCAGCAAGTTGTACGGGTTTGGATTTCAAACTTGTTGCGATGTTTTGAAAATGGTTTACGCTTCAGATGACTGTATTATAGAGATAGCAACTTTGGTGGCACATAGCAAAAGTCTTCTGCATTGTCAAACTGCGTGACGTGGCCAACAATATCCTTTGAACCCTACACGTTTTAATTAAAGTTTGGCTGCCTATGTGCAGTTGAAAAATGGTCCAAACAAAACACTAGTTCTTCATCATCAAGTAATTATTCAAAAATAATGCGATGTTACTTTCCCATTGCAAATAATTAGCCGTAGCTCCAAGGAGGTTGCGACAGGTCAACGAGGGGTAGGTGAACTGTGCAGCATGTCATTCCCTTAAATAAGATGAATAGTCAAAGTTGATATTAGAAATCAACAATGATAACAATTTAAGAACCAAAAGAATACACATTGTAATTAAAGTTTGGCTCACGGCTGCTTATGCGCATTTGAAAAATGATCCAAACAAAACGTTAGGTCTTCATCAAATTACCTGCAGTTGTTCAAGAATAATGCGATGTTACTTTCCCATTGCAAATACTCCCTCCATCCAGAAACATATAGTAACATTTGAAGTTCTACCGATAAAGCTTCAAATGCTACTATTGCTGAACAGAGAGAGTAGTTCTCGAGCAGGTTGCGACCGGTCAATGGGGCTATGCATTTGGTTAGCTGGATGAAGGTGGATGGGAGATGGCGGCCATGTTTTTGGAGGTGTTTGGTCCGTGGGCGAGGGTGGATGGGGCGGCCAACTCAGGGAATATTCTCTCAATATGCTGGATGAGTTTATTCCTCAAAATTGGTTGGATGAAGCCATCCACCTTTGCTAATCTTGACTGTTAGTGCATGATTAGCCATTATTAGTTTATTATAGGGCTAATTATCGATGAGGATGACATAAATGAGGTTTATAATTTATTTAATAGGTTGATTAGAGTTAATTAGTGATATTTTTCATTTTTAATCAATAATTAGCACTAATATTAATAATTATAATAAATCATGCTTAAAAATTATTTTTTGCATAATTAACTATTGATATTTGAAAATAAATATTTAATGTAGTTAATAATTATCATCATCATCCGCCCTCATCCGTCTAACCAAACAAAAAACTTGGCTGTCTCGTCCACCCAACCAAACATGTAAGGTGGATGAACTCATCCATAAAAATATAGATATCTCCCATCCAACTTCGTCCATCAACCAAACGCACCCTAAGTGGATAGTGGAACTGTACAGCTTGTCCTTTCCCTGGATTAATTTGTGGACACGGTCGCCGCGCTCGTCAGCTGCTTCATTCCTTTATCACTACAAGGAATCTTACAATACATGACGAACTAAATTCATTATAGAATGCATTAAAACCGTCATAGAACTCAATTTATGATGAAAAAATATATCGTCATGTATTCCCCGTCACAGATTGAAACGGGTGGCTTTTTTAAATTTTCGTCATAGATGGTAAAATCTATGATGTTTATTGTCCGTCACAGATGACCTTAGGCCCAACAAGACTCAAATTTTAGTGATGAATTAAATCATCACGAAAGGGCCCAAGCCCAGTCAAAGCCCAAGCCATTACTGACAAATTTAACTGTACATAATTTGATTGTCACAATCGTGTTATGCTCTCTTTGTATCATTAATCATCCAGTCTCTTGCAAACATGATAACTTAGATAACACAACAGATTGAGCCTAAGATATAAGGCCAATATTCTTCATTTCAACCAATTCTCATTTAGTTTTACAACACACATAATAACTTAGATTTTAATCTAATAAAGCACTACAAAATCAGAAAAACAAATCATGACAATTCAATCAATCCAGTACGAACTAAATACAGAAGGCTTCTAGTTGTGTGCCCCTCAATCCTTCCACTCCAACCTTGCTTGCTGCAATCAGCAAAATAAAAGGATTCATCTACTATGCTTGTCCCTCAACTTTGCTTGCTGCAAACAGCACAAATGAAACTGATTAGCAAAATGAAAATCAAAACACAGCGCAAATGAAACTGATCATCCTACCATGCATCTAGGATTAAAAGATTCGTCTACTATGCAACAACCGTCATGAAGCTCCATCTGCAACGGGAGATTGATTGCTTTTTGGTACAACTATAACCATTATATAGTGGGCATGATGAACTGAAGCGAAGGCCAAAAGTTGATTGTCTAAGTGCAATGGAAATGCACAACTGCTGAGAGATATCTTTAAGCCTTGCATATCATAAAGATTCTAAATGAAAATTTTACATTGTAAATTTCTAAATAAAAAGAGACATAATCTACAATGTATACAGTAGTGATATCATTAATTTCAATAGAGAAAATAATACAAAAGTCAATGACTTAAAAGTTATAGTTTCTGAGGGCTAAGGTTACTCACTTCAGAAGGCCAGGTTCCTAAAAAGACATCGTAGAGAGTTTGATCTCACAGGAAAGCACATTACCATCACTGGTTAAACTAAATAAACATTATTAGCCTGGCCCAGGAAGACAGTGCCCATTAACACAGAACATGCTACCAGTTTTCGCAACAGCTCTCAACAAACTCTGTATGGAATGTTAATAAGGAATGTAGTTTGGTGGGGTTTTGTGGCGCCCTTTCGGATGGATATTTGGTTCCTTTAACCATTCTAAAGAATGAATACTACTTCAAATTTACTTCAGGAAATTTTCTCCCTAAAGTAGTAATCTGCCTTGCTTGACAGCTTATTTCCAGTGAATATCACAAAGCATTAGCTTTTCAAAGCAGTGTTACTAAAACTAAAAAGAATAATAGTTTATGCTATTTTTACATTTCATCAAACAGTTCAAGTGCATGAAAATAAAATGATAAAGCCACTATACCTTGGCAGTTTTCTTATAACCTCTCGGTGCATTGGGTGCTTTGGTTTTTCTGTGTAATGTTATCCAGTTCAACACAGCAGCCAGAAGTAATTGAAGGTGAGAAAGCATCTCTTCAGTATCATCCATACACACGCACCTCTTCCAGTCTTCCTCATCACTAAGAATGGCACAAAAAAGATTGAAAAGAATCCACCTTGTTCTCTGTTTTTCTGCCCCTCTATTTCTCTAAGTATTTATGAGTTCGTCTGAATTCTTGAAACATGAAAGCCCTTATGAGTTTGTTTAAATCCTTGAAATTGAAAAGGCCATGTCATGTTGGTTTCAGCAGCTAGATTAGGTAGTGAATCAAAATTAAATATGAGTATCCTAACAGGCATTTCAGCAAACAGTTTGAATGCAAAATGTAAACTACAACTCTTACTTTGGCTGACAGAATCTTGCGACCAAATGTTGAACCAATATGCAGCATCCAAAATAAAGTAAAACAAATCAAGCAAAATAGAACGATGGAGCCAGCCATCCGCGCATAGAGCAGTGACCTGGGAGCCCCGAGGTGAGGTGTAACACCCTGAAATTTCGAAATCTTGAAACCAATTCTATCGATTTCTTTTTCTACACAATTCTTTTATTATCTTAAAAATAAAAACCTCTCATAAAATAAAGGGTTCTTAAATGGAAATTTCAAAAATTTAAAATGAATTGGTGACAAAAAACCTCTCTCTGGTTTTGTCTCCTTTGGATTATTTGGGTTTAATTGAACCTTACTTGGATTTATTTGGATTTGATTTTTTTTCAAATTCCTTCAAATATTCCTCTCAATTGCCACGACCCAAGTCACTTGGTCGCAAATTACTCTTAACAAGCCAACTGCCACCGTACCTGCCAACTCCAGAGCCAGAGCTACTGTTTCAGGAGCAGCACTTAACACTCAATGATCAGCAGGGCAGCCTAGAGGGACACAACAATATGGGCGTGGCCATGTGAACCACGTCCATGTCGATGAAGCAGAGAACGAACCTGACGCCGTACTCGTTGAGTACCTAGTCCACTCAACTATTGCTACAGTTGTGTTTGATTTGAGAGCCTCGCATTCATTTGTTTCTTCGAGATTTGTTGTTAAGTCTGGTTTATCCGCAATTTTAATTAAAAGGCAAATGATGACAAAATCCCTTGGAGCCACCATTAGGTGTAACCTTGGATGTCTGGGGGTCAAAATCTTTTTAAGTGGGGTAGAGTTTGTGGCTGATTTGATAGTCCTAAGGTCCAACGGAATAGATGTTATACTAGGTATGGACTGGCTAGCTCGCCATAAAGCAACCATACTATGTGCGGACCGTGAAGTCACAGCCATCAACCACCACGGGGTTACAGCAATATGTCAACCTCGTAGACGGCAAGTTGACCCAATGCTATGCAAGCTAGATGCTAAGGATATTGAAGGGGTACCCGCGGTTTTTGAATACCCTGATGTGTTCTCAGAGGAACTACTGGGCACGCCTCCTGATAGGGATGTCAAATTCCTTATCGACTTAATCCCTGGGGCAACCCCTATTGCGAAGAGCCATATAGAATGGCTGCGAATGAGTTGGTCGAGCAGAAAAAGCAGATAACTGAACTACAAGCAAAAGGGTTTATTCCTTCCAGCTCCTCACCATGGGGTGCACCAGTACTCTTTGTCCAGAAAAAGGATGGTAGTATGAGAATATGCATAGACTACAGGTCCCTGAATGAGGTTACCATAAAGAATAAATACCCGTTACCCCAGATAGATGATATGTTTGACCAGCTAAAGGGAGAGAAGTTCTTCTCCAAGATTGACCTGCAGTCAGGATACTACCAGCTGAAAATCCGAGAAAGTGATATAATGAAGACAACATTTTTAACAAGATATGGTCAATATGAGTTTACAGTAGTGCTTTTTGGATTGACCAATGCCCCAGCCTACTTCATGAACAAAATATTCATGGATGAGTTAGATAAATATGTCATAGTATTCATCGATGACATACTCATCTACTCCAAGAGTGCCGTTGAGCATGAGGAACACCTCCGAGCAGTACTGGGACGACAGAGGGGACACCAACTCTATGCCAAGTATAACAAGTGTGAATTCTGGTTGCAGGAAGTTGCTTTTCTGTGTCACATTATCACCGCAGAAGGAGTAGCAGTTGATCCGGCTAAGGTAAAGGCAGTTACAAATTGGAAACGACCCACCACTGCCACCGAGATCAGAAGTTTTCTTGGACTGGCTGGTTATTGTAGGAGATTCATTTAGGGATTCTCCAAGATAGCAAAAACCTATGGCCGAGTTAAGCCAGAAAGACAAGAAGTTTGAACAGACCCCACAGTGCAAACAGAGTTTTCAAACCTTGAATTCGCAACTCACATCTGCACCAGTACTCATACCGCCAGATATCCACAAGGATTTTGTGGTACACTGTGATGCTTCACAGCAAGGATTAGGATGTGTTCTGATACAAGAAGAAAGGGTAATAGCATACGCATCCCGCCAGTTAAAGAAGCATGGGGAAAACTACCGCACCCATGATCTGGAGCTAGCCGCTGTGGTGCATGCACTGAAAATTTAGAGACATTACCTGATAGGAAATAAGTCTCGAATATTCACAGATCATAAAAGCCTGAAGTACATTTTTACGCAGACCGAGCTAAACCTGAGGCAACTTAGATGGTTGGAAGTAATAAAAAATTATGACCTTGATGTGCAATACGACTCAGGAATGGCTAACATGGTACCAGATGCCTTGAGCCGCAAAGCTCTTTGCAACCATACCAAGAGAATGGTCGAGACACCAGACAATCTACAAGATGAACAAGTTGAATCTGCAAATAATACCATTCAGCCTTGTGAATACACTTGTGATAGCACCTACTCTGGAAGATAGGACCAGGCAAGCTCAGCCACGAGATCAAAGGATCCAAGAAATAAAAGGATTGGTTAAGGAGGGGAGAGCCCCAGGTTTCAGAGTTGATGAAGATGAAACACAATGGTATGAGAAACGAATATGCGTACCTAAAGTGGAGTAGCTAAGGAAGGTAATATTGGAAGAGGCACATATCTCAGCGTACTCGATCCACCAGGGATCGACGAAAATGTACCAAGAGGTGAAACAGAAGTACTGGTGGACTGGAATGAAAAAGGATATAGCTGAGGACGTGGCACGCTGTGACATTTGTCAGAGAGTAAAGGCAGAACACCAGAAGCCTGCTGGGTTATTACGGCCACTACCCATTCCAACCTGGAAGTGGGATAAGATCTCTTTGGACTTCATTGTAGGACTGTCACGCACACAAAAAGGGAATGATGCCATCTGGGTCGTCGTGGGCCGCTTGACAAAAGTTTCACATTTCATACCGGGCAGGAAGGAGGTCAGAGGTGACAAGTTAGCACAGCTCTACATTGACAACATCCTAAAACTGCATGGTGTACCATTGAGAATAGTGTCAGACCGAGGTTCACAGTTCACATACACATCTAGAAGAGTTTGCGGGACCTACTAGGAACACGATTTGATTTAGGCTTGTCATACCATCCCCAGACAGATGGACAGACAGAAAGAGTCAATCAAGTCCTCGAGGACATGCTTCGTTCATGTGCCCTGACATATGGAAAAGACTGCGAGAAAAGGCTAGCGTTTGCAGAATTTTCATATAACAACAGTTATCAAAAAATCTTCTGATGGCACCTTTGGAAGCATTGTATGGCCGAAAGTGCCGAAACCCATTGATGTGGTCTCAAGTTGGAGAACTATCATTCTTTGATCCAGCCATCATAAAAGATGCAGAAGAGAAAGTTGCTGAAATCAGAGGCAAGCTCAAGAAAGTGCAGAGTAGGCAAAAGAGTTATGCCAACACGTGTAGAAGAGAGTTAACCTTTGACGAAGGGGACTATGTGTATCTGAGAGTATCCCCTATACGAGGAACTTGAATATTTCAAGTCCATGGTAAATTGGCACCACGTTACATAGGGCCCTACAAGATTTTGAAAAAGATTGGTGCAATAGCCTACAAGCTTGACCTGCCAGCAGAGCTGTCAGATGTACATCCAGTCTTCCATATATCACAGTTGAAAAAGTGTTTACAAATACCCGAGCAGCAAGTGCCGATGGAAGCAATGGATCTGCAACCAGATCGAGCTGCCGATCCGCATACTAGAGACCACCACCCGACAAACTCAACGGAACGCAATCAGATTCTGCCTTGTACACTGGAACAACCATACCGAAGCAAAGGCCACCTAGGAAAGAGAAGAGGATCTCAGAAAAGAATTTCCATCTATTGAGGACAGCTCGAATCTCGAGGACGAGATTCCATTTAAGTGGGATAGGTCTTGAAATTTTGAAATCTTGAAATCAAATAATTCTATCAATTTCTTTTTCTACACCATTCTTTTATTATCTTAAAAATAAAAACCTCACATAGAATAAAGGGTTCTTAAATGGAAATTTCAAAAATTTAAAATGAATTGGTGCCATAAAACCTCTCTCTGTGGTTTTGTTTCCTTGGGATTATTTGGGTTTAATAGAATCTTACTTGGATTTATTGAGATTTGATTCTTTTCAAATTCCTTCAAATATTCCTCTCAAAAATTCAAATTCTCGGCTGTGGGCCGAAATCTTTCTCCCTGGCCCGACCCACCGCTGCGGCCCACTTCCCCACTCTTTCTTCTCTCTTCTCACAGGCTGACCGCGCCCTTGGCCCAACTCGCCGCGGCCCAAGCCACGCTGCCCCTCCTCTCTCCCACGCAGGCCGCACCCCTCACGGCCCAACACCGACGGATGGCCTAGACGGGCGGGGCTCCTTCTTCGCCATCGTCGCTGCCGCGAGCAGGTGCCGCCTGACCGGACGTGTGCGCTCCGCGCCGCGCCGCTTCATCGCCTCACCTTAATTCCTCGCTACCCGACACGGTCCCTGCCGGGCGCTATGGAATTAAAATCTCCACCTCCGATCGAATCCTGTCGCCACCGTTGCCGCTGCCACGAAGCTGCCCGCCGACACCATTACGCCTCACGCCGGCACTCCACGCAGTCTGTAGCAGTGCCACGCCACCCTACGGCGCCCCACGTCGTCTGATCGCGCCGGACGAGCCCATGCCGGAGTGAAGCCGGAATTCACTCCGCCACCCGCTGGCCAGCGCTTCCCGTGCAAACCCGAGCCCCTCCACCTATAAAAAGACCCCCGAGATCTCCCTCACGCTCACCGCTCGATCACCTGCGAACCGAAGGTCACCCCTCTCCTTCTCCCTCGCACAATTTTGCCTCTCTCCTCCAACTCCGGCGTGCGCCGCCACGTTTCAATTTCTCGCCACCGGCCACCCGTTCGCGGGCTAGACCACAACACAGCACCGCCACCACCTCCTTTGCATTTGCACACACCGGCACGACCGCTCCTGCAACAGGGCCCCGCGCTGTGCGCCGCCGTGATCGGCCACCACCGGCTAGGCGAGCCCCACACACATACTAACTAGCTTCGCCCAAAGCCCATGGAGCTCGCAAAGCGGACCAGGAGCGTGCGCCCCCCGTGCACGCTGGATTGGCGCTGCCGTCATGGCCACCTCCGGCGAGCCGTTCCGGCCGCTCGGTCCCGCCGCTGGCAACAGCAATCTCGCCGCCGGCCTGGACACTTCTCAGGAGTCGCCGGATGCCCTTCAGCGTGGCCAAATCCCGGCAGCATGCCCCTGCGCTGCCGTCGTGCCCCGGGAATCCACGCACCAGCACGCGCAAGCCGCCGCACTATGTCTTTGACTGGTGGGCCCTAAGGCCCACCCGGCAGGCTCACACACGCACACACACTCTCACATCCCGAGTAAGTGAACACGGTCCATTGGACCATAGACTACACATGACTCCCATGCAGTGTCCAGATGTACCGCAGACACACGCACCGTAGACCGAGTCCACGGCTCACGAAGACCATGCCTGTATATCCACACAGTACCTTGGCCCCACCTGTTAGTCACCAGACGGAAATTGCTAGGGTCACCCCATTAGTGCACATACAAATTTATTCCTAAACCTTTTCAGCCAAAATAAATTTTCCAAAAATCATAGACAAATAGCCATTTTATAGATACACCCCTAAGATTTTTACACAAAAACCTCTTTAATAATAGATTTTTCCACAAAAACCTGCAACTTGTTTTTATCACTACTTTCACATGCCACCTCTGATCGATGTGATCTTTGTACCGTTGGAATCGTCTCTCCGAAACCGCTTGAAAACATCCAACTCTTTGATCTATTTATTTATTCTAGTTTTATTTGAATTCTTTGGTTTTCTTCACGGTAGATTTATTTTCTTTTATCGTTTCTCACGTGTAGCCGACGAGGAGCTGGGAGACGAGGAAGCCGATGACCCCGAGTACAAAGAGGAGCCCGAGGACGCGTTTGAAGGCATGTTCTGACCCCTTGATCATGTTTATCCTATGTTTTGCTTATGCACCTCCATAACCTGAATGCTTGCAAAATTTTAACTTATTTTAAAATATTGTGTAGTTAATACCCTACATGTTGATACATATTTATATTAATGTCAGTTACCTGCTCTCATTAAGTATGAATACTATCTTGATACCCTGTCCATGACGCCCCCTTGTTAAAACATAGGATTTTCGTCGTTAACATCATTTAACGAACAGAAAGTTGCCTTGATTTTAGATTGCTTAGGAACCCTTATGCGATGCAATGCGTCACCACACCATACACTAATCATTTAAGAAATGAGTTAAAATGAGTTTGGTGTGTGAGTAAGATAAATGGGATGGGTGATAGTGCACCTGTGCTAGGAGAAGAAGGGTACTTTCGGTTGTGGGGCGTGGCTTCATATGAAAGGTGATGTGATAGGTGTTAAACTTTGGTCTGACCCACCTGTCATGGACAAGCGCCGCCCCTGCCAAATAAGGACATGTTCATCGGGTTTCAACATAGTGATTTCGTACAACCACAGAACCTGTATATGAAGGACTTACTCTACCTCCTTGGTTATCCACATTGAGCCCCTAAGGTGGTTGCTAGAACACAAGAACCCAGGAGCAGACGTGAGATGCTCACGTCCCGGTCCTTGATTACAGCAATTGCTCGCGTTGTGGGATTGTATTGCCCATAGATATAGACCCTTGGTTGTGTAATCACCCAATAAGATGGGGGACCAGGAGAAGACGTGGATGATGTTAACCGACGATCTGGCTACGGAAATGTGCTATCGCGTCGTTGGGACTTGGAAAACCGCAATAGATGACCTAGATGCCTCTTGAGGCGGAATCTGTGGAAATCTCAGTATGCGTTAGAGTCATTGTTATGCATCTCTGTTGATCAAGAGAAGCATAGCCTGTGGGTACAGTGTACAACCTCTGCAAAGTGTATAATCCATCCGGTGTTGCCATTGTCATGGTATTGACACACCATAGCTTGGGCTCACTTTGATTAGTCTTGGTACTATCCTTGCTGGTGTGAGTGGGTGTAGGTACCTGTGTTTTGAAAGGAGTCTGGACGGGATAGTGGAGGCCCTTCCAGTTAAAACATGGAAACTGGCGGGAAAGGTGACTTCTCCCCCAGGTCCTCCCTCTAAAATATTAATAGGATAGTAACTTGTTATCTTCTGTCTCCAAATCTTCCGTAGTAAGCCTGCATAAAAGTTGCTTTCGCTAAAAGATACCACAGCCTCCCTTGTCGGCCGTCTACGCATGTATAAGACCCCTATGTAGGGTTAGAGCTTGTTGAGTACTTTTCGTACTCACCCTTGCTGCTATAGTTCAGATGAAGAAGAAGAGGCGGCCGAGTTTGATGGAGGCGTGTAGGATTCTCGTTCTTCGCACAAGTTTGCATGTGGTGTAGTTTTTGAGATTGACTCTCTTTTGTTGCAGTTTATCAATGATTGTTCGAGGTTATGTTCAACATCTCGTTGGCTTCTAATATAAGACCTATATTTGTAAGACTCTATTTGGGACAATATATTATGTAATATCCATTGTATGTGTGATAATTCCACAGTGTACGTGCGTGCCAACTACTGGTTCAGAGACTGGTATGGTAAACATGGTGTATCCCAGAAATAGGGTATGACATGAGGCGGCAAGCGCGGGATCACGCTCACCCTACCGCGTTGGGCCAGCGCTCGACGGCGCAAGAGGCCGGTGCGGGGCTAGGCTGAGGATGGCAGCGCGGTGGCTGGGTGGTCGCAACGCAGAGGAGGGAGGTGGAGCAGCTCGTCGCTCACCCTGCCGCCGGCCGCTGCAGCTTGCCATTCGCCCTGCCACTACCGCCGGCCGCTGCACCTGCCATCGGCCGCTGCAGTCCGCTGCTGACACCGCCGCCGTGCCACCAACCGCTTCCGCCCGCTACTCTTGCTGCAGTCCTGGGTGCCGGCCACCGCCGCCCAAGCTGCTGGCCTTGACACCCTTCTGTAGTTAGCCCCTGCCCTGCCATCTGCGATGTGGAGAGAGAGAGAGAGAGAGGGGTGAGAAACTCAGAATGCTAAACTATGACGAAGTTTTTAAAACATCAGAGATTTGTGACCGAATTGCGACAAATTTTATAAAATGTCGCTGATTACTTGCCGAATTGTGACAAGTTTTGATAAAAAATCACTAATTAGTGGGTTGTTGCACTATTAATGATGATTTCTAAATTCGTCACACCGAATACATCATGGATTAACAAATTTCTTGTAGTGTACCTACTTAGTGAGCTCTTGGCATGGTTCATTCTCATCATATGGTACTGTTTATTATTATATACCTCTCCGTTTCAGTATATAAGTATTTTTAGATCTAATAAAAGTCATTTTTTAAAATTTTAACCAATAATAGCTAAAATATTAAGGGATAATACTCATTTTAGTCTCCGAACAATGTTTAAAAACTCAATTTTATCCTTCAATTTTCAAAAGATCCAGTCCCTGAACTTTAATTAAAGTCTCACTTTCATTCCTGGCCGGAATCGGAGGGAGTACATGGCATGCAATTTCAGCACGTGTCCCACCATGTCAGCTAGAATTTTAGATTCTGAATTTCAAATAGACTTTTCTCTCAAACCATGACTCTATTTTTGGATCTTTGAACCATAGTGCTTCTTAGAATTAATTCAAGAAAAATCCTATATGGATATATATTTTATATTTATATTTTAAAATTCAATATTTGGAACATATTTTATATTTTTGATATTTTTTATACCACTTCATATATTAACAAAACTGAATCTTAAAGCAATCCAAATGTTGGAAACACCATTTTCTTAATACAACAGAGATTTTGAAAATTCATATTTTTGAGGTTTTTAAAATTTTAAAAATATCAAAATATATTCATGGGATAAATAAAATTCTATGTATAATTATTAACATAATTCAAACACTGGAAAATTATATCTATGTAAGATCTTATTTTTCACATTAATTTAAGAAATACAATGTTTCAAACGGATCCGAACGTAGAGATACAGTTTGAGAGAAAAAACAATTTAAAATTCAGAATTTAAAACAGAAGCTGACGTGGCATGCCACGTGTGTTGCCACATCAGACCAGGGATGAAAGTGAGGCTTTAGCCAAAATTCGGTGACTAAATTGGACCTTTTGAAAGTTGAAGGATAAATTTGAGCTTTTGAATATAGTTCAAGGACCAAATTGAGTATTATCCTAAATATTAAATAATTTCTATTATAAAGAGTGATATATTATGAAAGTTTGTTTCATGATGAATCTAATAATATAATTTATATATAATAACATATTGTCTATTCTCTATTATTAATGGTCAAAGTTAAAAAAGTTTAACTTTGACTAAAATTAGAAATGCAAATATTTTAGAACGGGGAAGTATATATTACCACCGTGCTAAAGTTTATGTACTGTAGATATAATAAAAATACCATTAATATAAGTCATTTTTATCATGTTGAACAAATCACTTTTTGAGAGCTTTCCCTACTTTACACTGTAAGTCAGAGCCAGGGAGAGCTGAAAACAATGGTTCCATAGTAGTCTTTTTGGGTTGTAATCCATTCCTTTCGTTTTTAATCCTTGCTCCCTACAGTTCAAAAAAGGGCATTTTTGACAACGACATGGTCTCATAATTATGACTCTTATTTCTATAAAACTATTTATTATAATGTGACATTTATACTTATATGAAACTATTTTTATGAAAAATCTAATTATATGATTTTCACATTTCTAAATGATGTGGACATCATACTTTCTGATGAGGACTTCAATGAAAATTTTCACACACGGTGGATTCGGACTACAGAACAACACAATCTTGCAACGGAAGCCACGACTTCATATGGAATCCAATTTGGGTGTTTAAGTACATTTTGAAAAGCTCATGAAGTCTACTTTCGAATGGATCTAGCCCCACCTTTATACCATATTGAAGTCAGTGCCAATCGTCATTTTAATATAAAAGATGCTACATCACCCCAACTTGGGCCGTTGGCCCGTGTATCAAGTTGAGCCTATTAGGGCCGCGTCCTTGAGTTTGAGGACGATTCCAACACCTCCTAGTCGTTCTCCACCCTATCTAAAGGCCTTAGCCGCCACCAAGAACACTGGAGTTTTGATAGATTGAAGTTTAGAGCCACCACTTCTCTTGTAGCGCGCATGTCGACTAGACCGCTCGTCTTCTTGCCCTCAGAACCCCATGTTTTGTGTTTTCAGATTGAATTCATATTTTTTATCTAGCAATTCAGTACTTGTTCATCTCATTCTTGCTTGTTCTCCAATTGCTTGCAGGATGAGTGCCTTTCATGGCTGGTTGATCGCGCTCCACAAGTTTGCGCTCACTCTCTGTAATCGGTGTATCGGTCGCTAAGGAGCAATGTCATAGATAGTTGTAGTCAGGCCGTGAATATCGCTTCCATCCACCATTCTTGATTACCATCTCCATTGAAAGGTCGGGATCGAACCTCTCATCACTAAACTTAATAAGTTAAATCTGGTCCTCGTGGTTATGGAAGAGCCAATCTTCGATCATGGTGTATGATTGAAGCGAAGGCAACACCAATCAACACTACCTTAGGAAGCAGAGAAGGGAGTATGGTTTTGAAAGTCGTCCTAGTTGAATTTCTGCTAAGACTTCTCAGATAGGTTTTGGGAGGTGGCTCAGGGCAATCAGCAAGGAGATCTGGAGACACACATCAGGGGCGTCCCGGGAAATTAGGAGGCCTTTTATGAAATACTCGTAATAAATAGGGCTTAAAATTCTAGTGTCAATTTTCTTGATTATTTACTTTATCTTAGGCCTCTCTTGGAATACTAGATTTTTTTTCTCTTTTTCTGCATTTTTCTATGGAATTGAACTGATTCAGATGAAATTCCTATGTTCCAAAGGGGGTCGTATGCTTTTGATTTTCCAATTCATATTTTTCTAACCTGATTTGTAGAAGACAAGCCTTGCAAGTTGGAACAATTAAAAACTAGATCAGTTTATGTTCATTATAGACGATACACGAGATTAATTAAATAAAATTATTAAAACAAAGACTATAAATACAAATATATACTTAATGTACTTAGTAAATTTAGGGCTCTATAATTTTGAGAGCTCTGTGCGGTCGCACAGCCTGCACGAGCCAAGGGACTCACCCCTGCACACATGGGATCCTTGGTCTTTCCATGCTGAAGCAACAGGAGAACCAGAGCAGAAACAGTGGAGAAACACTCTTGTGTGTCTTCTGGAGAAGATACTTCACACTGTCATAATTCACGTTTTCAGCATTCCCTCCATGGGTGCTAGTTTGTAGTCTTCACAAGATAGGAATACTACGAGTTAATTGTGATTTAAGGTCAGGAATATGATCTTACATGCTTCGTTTGTGGTTCTCTTGAGCATGATATAGCTTCTTGTCCTTTCATGGCTAAATGTAAGTTATGTGGGTGAGATAATCATGGTATTAAAATATATCCTCACAAGAAACCTTGGAATTATGTGGCTCGTCTTTATGGAGCTAAGACTGAATCCTAGGGTTTCTTCTGTATCGATAGTGTGCCTAATGATGCCGCTCTTAAGGAGTGAAACAATATTGCTCTGATCACTATGACTGAAGGATCGGCCACAACAGCTCAAATTGAACAGGAAATGTAGGCAATCTTTACATTTGGTTGGAGATGTAGAGTTAAAAAATGGTGAGAATTAGTTCAATATGAGATTCCCCAACTAAAAAAATATTGAAGAATGGTCACATTTTAAGAGCTTGAAATTGCAGAGTTCTAATGCCAGTATTAGCATTAAACCGTGGGATCCAGCTGTGGGCATGGCTTGGCTTGGCTTTGTCCTATTTTTCCTAACAAGTCTAATTCTTCTAGTAAACTTGAGTATAACAAGATATGAGCTACTGAATTAATGACTTTTCCAGTGCAGTTTGACACCAATATTGGCATTATAGATTAAATGATATACTCTTTAAAAAAAAGAATAATGACATGTATTTGTTAGTATTAGTTGTTAGGTTTTGTAAGGAGTGAGAATTGGCATATGATTTGTACTAAATTTCAATTATAATTTTCTGATATTAGTTTAAATCTGGTAGAATTCAAAGAGAGTAGGGATTTGTTTACACTTCCAATGTTCATGTAGAGTCAGTTAGTTTCACAGCAGGCTAACAAATTAGTTTGGCAGTATGTTATGTTTACAAATTGCTACAACATTCTACCTAGTCCTATAGTAATCTAAGATACATTGGAGTAAGAATTAGGTACCAAATTCTAATCCACATGATCATAGTTTATTGTTTTGTTGCAGTGGAAAATTGTTTCTTGTAATATAATCTACATGTTTTCTTGTATCTATCATGTTTTTTCATCACTATCAACAATTTAGTTTTGCATTCTGATATAAACACTACTCCCTCCGTTCCAATTTATAAGGTGTTCTAGTCTACTCCATTTTTCCCAAATTATAAGTCAGCCTCACTTTCCAATACATCTTTCTCTATTTCCAATACTCCCTCCATTTCTATCCCTCTCCTCCTTATTTTTAGTGCATTTCACATATTCCATTCTTCTTAATTCCCGTGCCCATACCCAAAATGACTTATAAAGAGGGATGGAGGGAGTATCATTGATAGATTTCTCAAGACATGGCTTATACATGTAGAAGCTTAGCTCTAAGCATTGTTAATCTCTCACCTGCTATTCCTTTCTATTCCTTGAGTGCTTACCTTCACCCGTGGCTCACCTGCTGCATGCCAAGCTACCAGGGGCATATCAGGGTAAAGCATTTCAGCGCAGGTGCTCAACAGCAGCTCCTTGGTTTCATGCCAGCTGCTAGTACGTCAAATAAACCGGGATAGAGGGAGCAATTAAAATCCTTAATTTTATTAAATTATATCTTGTGCCTGTTTGGATATTTTCCCATGTTTAAAAATATCATGCATTTCATGTGATTATGCACTGCTATACAAAAAGTTTTTAGGAAACTATTAAAATTTGTATTCGTATCTCATTCATATATTTTGAAAAAATTGATAATTTTCTGTTCTAGTTAGGCTTAGGTCTTTTTGTAAAATGAAAAAAAGGCGAAAAAGAAAAAACATCACCGCTGCATGGCCTATTTGGCCCATTAGGTCCAGCTAGCCCAGATCTCTCTTTTTCTTAGACGAAGCTCGTATCTGCCCCCCCCCCCCCCTCCCACCAACCAAATCAGTGAGTACATAACCATGTGTCTAAAAATGTTCTCTCTATCGCGAGTTGGGCTAGAAATTTCAATAACTGAGCTATCTTCATGGCTCCACCGAGTCCATCAACCAGCCCAACAAGGAATATATTGTGCTTATGATGACGGTGAACCAGGAAAATCCATTCTCTCCCCCGATTGGCTGGCTAAAGATTTCTAAAGTATGTTATTTTTAAGCTACATGAACATCTCTCTAGGAAAAAAAGAGAATGTTTTGTCACATCAGTTTTGTGTAGGCTGCAATTGCTATTGTTTGATAGGAGTACTAATTTGCAATGGATTGTATTAATTGAGGCCCAACCTGTGAACATATATACACGGCTCAAAAAAGTGCAAAAAAAAAAAAGAACAGCTTTTGTGAAAATCAATGTTAAACTTCTCGGGCTATACTGTTAGTACCCTTAAGTATTCAGAAATGGTTTTTCATGATGATGAACGTATAAAAAATAAAGCTGCATTTCTGTATTACTGAAAACACAAAATGATTCCTGTTCAATGGACCAAGGAAACTAAAGAATGACGATACTACTATGTAGTCCCTCTGTCTTTAAATTATTAACACCGTTGACTTATAACATCAACTTTGACCATTCGTCTTATTCAAAATATTTATTTAAATATGAAAATTTTGGTTATTATTTGCTTTATAATTAGTGGTATTTAAAACATAATTAATAATTCTACACATTGGAATAATTTTTTTACTAAGACAAATGGTCAAAGTTGATGTTAGAAGTTAATGGTGTCAATAATTTAAAAGCGGAGGTAGTACTTCTTTGGTCACCGACTCTATTTTTAGGAGTTGATCAATGTCAAATTAATTTAAATTTAATGATGTTTATAGAAAAATAACAAACACAATAACAAACACCAAAGACACAAAATAAGTGTATTATGAAAAATATATAGTTCATGATGAATTTAATACTACAAATTTGATATCAAAAGCATCAATAGTTTTTTTTACAAACTTAGTCAAACTAGCTAACCTATTTTGACTTGGGCAACCTCTAGATATAAACTAATTATTATGGAACACATGGAGTAGCTAACATTCTGAACTTTTAAAACGTAGTACTAGCTAGCTTGCGTAGTTGTTCACATCATGCGAATTAAGAAGGCTTGTCTGTTTAGCTGCTCCGTTGATGCAACGGGTGGTTGGTTCTTACTACATCATGACATAGTTCATCCTGAAGAAATCCACACGGAGCAGCCCATTACAATTTGCAGCACTGGTTTCGGATTCCTTTTTGACCGGAAGGAATAAGAGAACCCTACTTTAGCCAAGCAACAAAAAGAAAAACACAAGAACTCAACGTCTCCAATAAACTTTCGGCTGCGATGCTTTGACCCGTATACGCTATATTTCGAAGTAACAGAGTAGCGGCACATTTATCTCGTCCAGTAATCATGACGTGCAGCTGGTAGTGCCGTGATGAAACACTACGTACTGATGCTGACAAGCTAAAATTAGACTGTTTTCTTCTCAAATCAATATCTTTATGGCAGTAAATTTAGTTATGGTGGACATTTTTCTCGCCGAACTTGCGGCAAACCGTAGTTATGGTGTGGCAGGTTGCGTCAACCAAAGGTGCCCTCCCTCCATGAAGAAGCCTATTTTACTCCCTCAAACAATCTACATCCGTCTAACCTCCTAAATGAAGTTTACTCAAGTTATCTATAGAGGTTAATTGAAAAAAATATTATGTATCTTTATGACAATAAATTTTGATTAAAAGAGAAGTAAATTTTATATCCTAACCCTAACAATAATAATTTAAAATTACTCCCTCAGTCTCAAAATAAATGTCTTTTTAGATTTTCAAACTTCTCTCTTTGACCATTTGTCTTATTAAAAAGTTTTAAAAAATTTATTTATTTTATTGTGAAATGATTCATTATTAGTAGTAGTTTAAGCTTGACTTATTTATTTTAGTATTTTTTTAATTTTTTGAATAGGACGAATAGTTAAATGTCGATTTCAAAAAGTCAAAAACGTCGCTTATTTTAGGACGGAGGGAGTACTGCAATTGTGGAGCTAGAGACGGCGTGCAACAACAAGTGTCCAAGCGAGCCCGCGTGCGCGCGGACGATCCAAAAGAGCATGCAGAGGCGACGGAATGTTGTCTGCCAGACACTACGGAAGATGGAGACGTCTTTGTTCTTGCGCCGCCCTACGCAGCCAGCCCAGCCACACCGATGATAAGCTCTACTGCCGTCGTCCAGCTTGCTGTTTATTTCTGCGATATCAATTCCAGGTGATATTGACGTTAACATCCTGCATGTTGTTTATTTCTGTGATATCAATTCCGGATGATTCTGATGTTAACGTGCAATCCCTCTAGGCTCTATCCTACCATTCATCTTATTTTAAAATTTTTATAAAAATACAAAAATAAATAAATTATACTTAAAGTATTTCTAAAAATAATGATTTCATAATAAATAAATAATAATTTTATATTCTTAAATAATATAAATAATTTAAAATAAATATTTAAAAATATAGAATGACACTAATTTTGGAACGGATAGAGTATGATGATTAGCTTCCCCAGGCAAGGGAGATAGGAGCAGTAGCAGCGTAATGGGAACCGGAACCGGAACCAAACCCTGTCGAACAGCGTCAGACCGCTGGTGAGGTCCAGCTGGAGGAAGCTCTCCTGTAGGTGCGCCACTCGATGCTCCAGGTTCACTTGGCTCAACTCCTGCCCGACCACTAGGCGAGTGTCATCCTGGGACCCGGTGTAGTCGGAAAGGAGTCGGGCGTGGAGGCGAAGGGGCGGAACTCGGCGTTGAACGAACATGGCGACAACCGCGGCACCAGTCAACCCCACATCCTGAATTTATTTGATCCATTGGAGAAGCGGCGCCAGCGCCACCTGCTGGGCGGCCGACCAGCTGCCTGAACTTTTGCCGGCTCGTCGCAGAACACTGGCAACCTGGGGGCGACGTTGTCAAGGTAGAACCACTTCATGGCGCCTTCAGCCATCTAGCGCGTGACGCAGAAGAAATATCTCCATAGCTCGAAGTGTGCTGGGAGGCCGAGAAAGCCCTCACACAACGCGATGAAGGTGGCGACCTGGAGAACTCTGCTGGGGTTGAGGTGCTGGAGGCAGACGCCGTAGTAGTTGAGGAGCTCGCGGAAGCAGGCGAAGGCGGCTAGTGCGAGTCCGCGCTCGTGGAAGTAGGTGAAGCTGACGATCTGGTTTGCTGCCGGCGCCGGCACCGACAAACCCTCCGCCAGCCGCCAGTTGATGGCGGTTCTCGCCTGGAGGAAGCCGGAGCGCTCGTACATCTCCAGGATCGCCTCGGTGGTGAGGGACTCCTTCCATCCAGACGTCATGGCGGCGAGGACAACGAAGGAAGAAGAGAAGACGGCGGAGACGAGCGCAAGCTCGAGCGCGAGGAGAAGCTAGCGGCAACAACAAGCGCAAGGAAGACGAAGGTGATGGACAAGGAAGCAAGGAAGCCCTCTTTTATTCGACCGGAGGCGAGCGGTTTCCACCTCCACGATCTCCGACGCACGACGCGACAGCACAGTTACTGTGTCATCATTAGTATGCGCGGCGTCAAGTACCCGCGGCTTCGACACCCAGCCCGATGACCGGTGGGCCCAGGCGACACATTGACGCCTCCGTCGCCCAGATGTGACACGCCTGCCATGGCAGTTAATGACTGGTAGGCGCCAGTTTGACAAGACACGTGCCACACGAAACGACGCGATCCAGTCATCAACGCGCTCCAACCGACGGATCAGTCCGGCGGTTACGATTCCCAGATGCAAAATCCGCCGTCCACGTGGACGCAGCAGAACCACATGATCACCGGAACCATTTCTGGTACCCTCGAGTGTATTGAGTAGCCGAGGGTCAGCAACCAGATAGTTTGGTCTGACCCCAGCCCACGGCGCCGTTCATGGAATCTGGCCAATCTATTTGGCCTGACCTAGGCGCTGTGCCAATCATGAGATAAAACCGACCCGACCGGTTCAATCTAGGCGCCCATCTTTGAAAAATCTGGCCAGTAACAAAAATTGGTCCTGACCCCAGATGGCCGAGAAATCGATTCAGAAATTCGCCTTGAGCATTAAAACCCGCGACCAACCCCTCAGATCGTCCGGGGGCTCGGGGGCTCTGCCCTATGGGCACGCTCGCGCACACCTGCCAGATTTTTCTCTTGGATACTAAAGATTAAACCGTCGATCAACCCTTCAGATCGCCCGGGGACTCGAGGGCTACGCCCTGTGGGCGCTCGCGCGCCCCCGTACAATCAACATCTGAAAGCTGACGACCAAACGTAGGAATTAAACCCTTGATTGACCCTTCGGATCACCCAGGGTCTCGAGGGCTACTGTCAGGATCAAGTATCCTAGGTACCTACGACCCAGGGATAAATAACAGGCCCGGCTACGAGCTACGGCCCACGAAGGACTTCATCACGCCAAGACACGAAGGACCACCCCGACCCTTGATGGTTGGGAGTACCGGAAGACACCATCTGACCCCCAAGGGTCAGATTCACTCGAAGACTCGGCCCGACCATTCGAGGATCGGGCCCACGTGACACAAAAGCTGGCCACCCGAAGGCCGGGCAACCACCTTACTCGTCCGACCCCAGGGTCGGGCATCGCCTTAGCCACCTGCACCCGGCAGGTGACAGAGATTCTTGACACCGTACAACAGGAGGTAAAGCAACTCAGCAGGAGGTAAAGCAAGCGGTAAAGCAACCTTTGTCCCCCGATACTGGACAAAAGATGATCGAAGGACATCGACAAGCAGCTTCGGCAACAAAATACCGTCAGGAGGACTGACAGAGAATAAACCTCGAGATGCCTGTGGCCCCACCCGTCAGGGTGCCACCCGGTTTCGTAGGCTCCAAACCATGTAACCCCGGTCTAACCCCTATATAAGGATGCACTGGGGACCCTTAGACGACATGGAATCACGCACACGAACAACAGAGGTGCGCTAGGGTTCTTATCCGAGCAAGAGCTCTTCCGCCATTGTAATTCTCTCTCGATTGTACGCGAAACCACTCACTCGATCTTGGACGTAGGGTATTGCATCTCCGTGGTGGCCCGAACCAGGCTAAATCTTTGAGTCTTCCATAGACTCGGTCACATCGACGTGAAGAACGCATAAATCCCTCTCCATCTACGTAAATCGTACTGTGCCGATGAACGAAACACCGACAATAGTAAGAATAGATATTAAGCTAGAAAGATTCCAAATTTCTTCACAGTTAACAAATTTACAGGAATTTTTAACAGATTTGCAGAAGAGGGAGGGCTAATCATTTATTCCCAATGGTTTCAACTGTAGATTTTTTTTAAAAAAGATTCAATTCTCTTAAAATTCCTATAGAGATGGAAGATAATGTTTTGATACATACTCCCTCTATTTTAATTGTTGTCATCATTGACTTCTCTCCTAATAAATAAGTTTGTAGACCTCGTATATCCCACTTCTTTTAGTGTCACAAATTCTACCTTCAAGGGAAAAAAACAGCAGATCCAGCACACCGCCAACCACCACAGCTCCATACTTCCGTTCCCCATAATAATCACTTGAGTTCTGTTAGACCAATCACTTGAATTCTGTTAGTCCAGCGAGTCCATCACCCGCCTCCCCACCTCCACCCAGAGCTGCACGGCAACTCCGACTCCCGCAACGCTAGCACGTCGTCCTCACTGTCTCGATCATAGTCACCTTCCCCATCGCGGTCGCCGTCGCTTCCATTGCTCCCTGTCCTCCATCTGCGCCTTTCCATTCCGACTCGGAGGTAGCCAATCAATCATCAATACCCCTCTCCCTCTGTATATTCCTTGCTTGTTCATTTCACCGCCTACTGTGGGGGCGGGCAAGATGGGGTTTCGGGGCTTTGTTGGTATTCGGTTCGAGACACTGCTGCAGTCAGGGGCGGAGCTAACCAGAGAGCAATCTGGGTCCTGCCCCCCTCCCCCTTTCCATGGTGAAAATTAAGCATGCTGTATACAGAGGTTATTTAGCTCTAAACAATTAACTTGTGCAGTGTTTGATTACTTAGTTACAGTATTGCGCTTGCAAAAGTAAAAGTAAATCTTATTTTCCTTGCTTTCATCATCAAAATGTAAACAAACTTAATCTCAAATACAATCTAAATTATAGCTAATAGAAATATTTTATTGATAAACATCACAACTGGTCACCCCTTTATTTTGCTCACGCTCCGCCACTGCTGCAGTTGTGAGATGTGGGAAAAGGTATGGATTGTGCGGGAGAGGATTGTTCACCTTGAGGTGCAGCTGTGGGAGAAATCTGTGAGACCCAATTTTAAGGTCAAAACCAAGTGCACCATTATGTGTGCCTAGGATCAAGTTCCACACATAAAGTAACTTCATTAATGGTAAAATAGAACAATGGCTCATTTAAAAAGAAATAACAATTACCGATTGCAGTTAAAAAGATAGCACAGCTTCCACAGGCAGTCAACCAAAGAGACAGCATGCCTAGACTTCAACTCCTGAGTCTTCAACATCTTCACAACTTTCTCCTTCGACTGAGCAGCATTTATAAAGGCATGGTTGAGTACAAGATGTACTCAGCAAGTGTAGGAAAAGATGACATGTGGCAATAAGCAAGGAAGGGCTATATATGGTTTCTTTGCATAAAACTCGCAATAGAGACACAGTCTTATTTAGCACCTATTTACTAAGTTTTAAGCATCCAACACCTTCATATAAGCAAATGTGCCTACAGGCAACCCGCCTGCAACACCAACATATAACAACTGATCAGAGTCTCCCACTGCGATCCACCAACCAAACCAAACCAAAATCAACTAATCATGTGAGGGTCCATGCAATGCTCATGACCGAGCATGACTGTCTAGACAATTTTACTCTGCAAAGGTTGTACACATTCCCCATGAGAAGTGATTTCATCCCCTATTTTCAGGTGACCAAAGAATCTCCTTCCTGCCTGTGCCAGCTCCTCACTTGCACACTTCCTTTGGTGTGAAGGCTAGGAGATCACTTCAAGGTTTTTTTATGACTTCCTCCAGCTTGTACGTGCCCACTCAGGTTTCCCTTAAGGCACTAATCGTAACCTGGGGGAGGCCTCTTCTTGTGCCAGATGGTTCTCGGGAATACCCCTCCCTTCCCCACACATTTCTCTCCAGGCAGATCCAGGTGTACCCCGTTCCACCGGTTAGCAAGCACAAAACTGGTCTCCAGCACTTACTACATCATGTCGCGCTAATTCTTGGCTCGTGGTTGTACGGATGCACATGGGTGGTCGCTCAGTGAACTGGTCCTCGTATTTGAGAAGATAACATACCAAGGGTCCTACACCCTATCACCCAAATTCCTATCTCCATGTTGCTATTAAATAACCCATTAATACTTGTGAAGCAAATATATCAATTAATCAAGTTAATATCCATCCATCCTGACAAGAGCAAAGCTAACCATGTAATCAACCCAACAAAACGGCAAACTAGGGCAACAAGGCATAATAAGGAAATACTAGGTATAAACCGTAATCATAGGTGCGTAATTAATTTGACACAAGCATGCAATCTACAGAATAGATGTTTTGTAAAGTAGGTAGAAGATAGTCAAGGACACTTGCCTTTGTAATTATATTGCTGCTCAATGATCTTGGAATCTTGATGCTGACAATCTTCGCAAAGCAGATACAAAGCGAATTCGTCTAAACAGACAAGCAGACAAACAGGAGAACAAAAAATAATCACAAATATGCTCATAAACAGAAGAGAACAATAGGATAATGGCATGAATACATAGGTTATGTTACTACGGTCGTTTTGGCGCAAGAATCACTGAAATTGGAGATACGATTGAAAAGTTATGATGTTTTTAAGGTTCCAGAGACTAAGTTGTAATTAAATTAAAGTTTTGAGGACTAATGTGGAATTTATTATATTAAACAGTAACATATGTTAATTTATCAACTTTAATATGTAAAAATGAAATTTATTAATTAACAGTGATTATTTTATACTTTACTAAATTTATAAGGATTAAATTGTAAAAGATATTATTATTATTAACATCATAATAAAATTATTACTAGAAGTAATGTTATCATTAATAGTGTCTTTACTAATAATAGCATTATTATTATTTACTATTATTATATATATTAAACATTATATGAATTATTAGTATTATTACAATTATCATTAGTATTATATTCTTATTTTTGATATTACTACTTTATATTGTTATAATTATTATTTGTCAATATTACTGTTATTAGTATTATTGTAATTAACATTAACAATATTA
>BCLG01000278.1:67934-81278 GCA_001602295.1 Zoysia matrella | reverse complement strand
TATTATTATAATGATCAGTATTATTATTTGTGTTAATACTAATATTTTATGTATTATTATATTTATGATTATTACTAATATTTCCCGATATTAATAATATCACTGCTATTATCATTATTAAATTTATAATTATCATTAATTATTGTTACTGTTATCAAGGAAAATATATTATCAATAATTATTATTACTATTATCAAGTAAAATATATTATTATCATGATTATTATGATTATTACCATCAATAGGGGTAAATCTGTAATTAAAATTAAGTTGTGAGAACCTTTCTGCAATTCCCATAATTAATTTAGGATTAATAATTAATTATAGAAAAGTACAGGGGCTAAAATGTAAATCCGTAATATGTCAGGGACTAATTTTTGACTTAAATAAATTTTAAGGGATTTTGCTGTAAAATTTAATTGTTATTAAAATATTTATTATAATTATTATTTGTATTAATAATATTAATTTTGAATTCATTAATTATTATTATTATTATTGGTAAAATTATTATGTAGATTAAAACTAATTTCAATAGATTAGTCCGAAATTAGTTAATCCTATGTTACTAATTTATTTTAATTAAAATACATGGTGATGTCATCATGACATCTAGCCGATGTAGTAAATTTTTTTTATTTATTGTTTTTTTGGTACTGGAATATCTTGGATTAATCTGGGCTTTTCATTTCAATTTGGATAATTCAGATTTAATATTAATAAAAAAGGGAATGGATCTAATCTGAGCCATTCGTGGGAATCGAACGGCCCATGGGGCGCGCGTCGAGCGAGCGGCGGCCTGCTGCCAGCAGCGACAGCGCAATGGCCAACCCCCATCGGGGATGGCCGGGGTGGGGCTCCAATGGTCAGTCTTTAGTTGTGAATGTGATCATAGCTAAACCAGGTTGCTAAACCAGGTTGAGCCACTATCTTTGACCTAGAATTAAAAGCTTTGATTGGAAGCTTATGGAATGCACCAGGGTGTTACCCCCCCCCCCCCAGTGCATGGTGGCTCCATATAAGCAGGAGAGCTCACCCCAATCAGGGGTTAAGAGAAGAAATTCGCCACTCTAGCTCCTGCCTAAGAAAAGCCCAATCGATCAAGCCACCACAGCACTGGGAAGGGGTTTTCTACCCATCAAACAGCAAGAAGAAGAACAGCAGCACCAACACCTGGGAAGATGGGAGCTCAAGATCAAAGTATGGCCCCCTAAATTCCCCTCTAGGTGGTTCAGTTACTTACGCACAACGATCCTGCATGTCTAACACGGTCCTCAATGGGGAGCAGCTCAAATTGAAGAGGAGCTCGAGGAGGTGCTCACCATGGGTTTGTGCAGGGTCAGAAACGGTCGGGGCATGGGTTGTGACAGCGTGGCACGGTTCCGAGACTTCGGCGAGGGCGGGGAGGCAGTCTGGGTGGCGGGCGTTAGCCGAATCAGGCCCGACGGGGTGGTGCGGCCCAGGCGTCGATGGCGCAGGGTCGAGGCGGCCGGGAGGCCCCGCTCGGTGGTGCGACGGTGGCTATGGCGGTGAGCTCAGGGGGGGCATTGGGGTGAAGAGAGAGGGAAGGGCGGTGGGACTGTTTGTAGCTGAAAGGAGATGGGGATGGGGGTGATGCGGAGCAGCCATTTCGGCAAGGGGCAACGGCCGTTGGGGTGAGTACAGGCACGCCGAGTGCGGGCGGCGCAGCTGTTGCAGGAGGGGCGGGCCTGGAGGAGAGGGATGACGTGCGAGGTCCACACGGAAGTGAGGGAGAGTTGCACTGGGCCTTGGACTGAAGGGAAAAGGGGAGGGGAGAGTGGCCGAGTGGGCCGGCAAAGGGGGGTGGGGAGGGAGAAGAGGGGGAGATGGGCTGGTGGCCAGGGAAGGTTTCCTTTTTTTGTTTAGTTTATTTCTTCTGTAAGTCTTTTGTTATTTCTTTTATTATTCCTTTTTAATTCTTTTATTATTATTATAATAAGATTATTTGAAACTGAGAGAATTCATTTGAAAATTCCTTTATTATTTTGCTTTTTTCAAAGGAATTGAATTTGCTGGTAAAAGGAATATATAATTATTTTATGTAATAAATTTATTTGACAATAAAACTTTATTTTCAATAAAATTTTAAATACATTTAATACTCAAATTTCAAATTTTTTTAAATGATTGCAAAAAAATTTACATTTTCAAGACATATTTCGGAAAAATGACAAAACACCCTTTTCTTCAAATGAACTAATTTGTCTTTAAATTAAATAAAATCATTTTATAAAAGCATGTTAATTAATAAGAAACATTATAACTTCATCTTTATAACAACTTTAAATACATTAAAAATTCAAAATAAATAAATAAGTAGACAGAAATCCTTTTAATAATTCAAAAATTGTCTTTTTATTATTGAAAAAGGTTCACATCCCCAAATTGGAAATTTTGGGGTGTGACAAAATCGGTGTCACAGGTAATTTGTGTCTAAGTTCATCTTAGGGTGCAATTCTAGATTTGCTCCGCATGTGGATGTATGATCCATATATGCAAAACAATCAGAGGAGCCCTCAGCTGCTAATTCTGTTGTTTCACTAATCTGGTGTGTTGGAATGGTAAAAGGAACTGAAGCTATTTATGAAATGATGATACGCCTTGGAAAGGCAGAGGTGTTTCTAGTTGGTGTTTATAGAAGTTTGGTAGCTACTGTGTCGGCTGAATATGACAGCAAAATAATCCTCTGTAATTTATGACATTGTGGCCCTACAAATCTTGCAGTTGTGGGAATGTATCACATGACAATATATAACTCGGGGAACAAATGAGATTGGAAACCTTATGGTGAGTTCTTGATCAATTCATCGATATTTGGGTGAATTTAATATTAACTATATGCATAAATTAGTTAGATTTTTTTGCTTGTGTCTCATCATATTTTTATTCATGTTGTCATACCTACATCGTATCTAAATTTTGTCACGTTGTATTTCTTCATCGCAACAAGAAGACATCACGTTGTCTTTTCGTGTTTGTGATAGACCGCCCCACGAAGGAAACGATCCATCGACCACAGGATCTTATCGTTTGTCACTCGGCGAAAGGGAGACCAACAGTACAACTCCAGCACGATAAAATAATATAACAAACTATTGTTTAAGTTACAACCAAAGATTTTCAAAGTGCGGAAGCGTCCAAACTTATTCAAAGCTACTAGGGACTCCTAGATCCTAAGCATAAGATGACATCGAGCCCATACAATGCATCTCCTAGCAACACACAAACAGCACAGTGTGGCGAGCAGGGCACCCAACAGACATAGACCCCTCGAGGGTCGCTTGTGTCGGTTGGTCCAGAGGAGGGAAAGAGATCACCATTAAACCAAAACAACAGAGAGCAAAACCCTGAGCAACCAACACTCCGCAACACTTACCCGTCAAAGTGACCAACTAGGGATCACTCCTAAAAAATGAGAAGGCTGACTCACAATGATGGCTATTCGCAAAAATCCAGCACCAATAGTGGATCCTTACTTTCAAATTTTAGCAGTAGATTAAATTCAAGAAATATAAATTTAATTTGCACTATAACTACCACAATCATGGTTTTCAAGCAATTTCTGATAGATATATCAAACAAATCATGTTAATTTCCTCATTCACTTCCTTACTATGATGTGACTCAAAGAGACAAGTGGTACTCGTTACTGTGAAGTGCAGCGATTATAATCGATTTACATCCTGCAGGAGAAATTTGATTACATGACACATAACGCACTTCCTCGAAGTCGCACGTGACAACATTTCATAAGAACTACTGCAATGTAGGTCCGCGACCACCAACCTAGGCAAAACGGACCTCTATGTAAAATCCATCCTAAACGCGATATTGGTGAGGTACAACACCTTTTGCAGATGCTATTTCAATTTGCCAGAAAGGTGGGGTACGTCCGCACAAGGCCACAATTCAAGTTAAATTGGTTTTGTTGACCCCATATATCTAAGTACGAATCAATACTGTTCAAACTTGCTCGATAAGGCCAACAACGGTATAGTCCTTAATTAACACAGACGGGGCTACCATCGTGAAGGTCCAGTCTTCTCAAACCATCCTATACATCACCCCATCCGATCTCCAATTCATTATTCATGTGGTAAAACTAAAGCAACTTCATCATTTCTTGCGATACATCCAAATCAAAGGTGACAACCTATTGCTCGCGAGTGAAGTTCCCGTTCACTTGACTTCTACCGTTAATTATGACTCATAGCCTAGCTATACATCGGGTTACCTGTACCAATATACTTAACATAGTTAGGATACCTATCAAGCAATCTAGGGTTTCAATCAACTCTTAAAACCTAATGCATAGTACATTAACCATTCACCGGGGCTTGCCTTGGCCTTGCTCACAATTAGGCCCCGTTTGGGTGTTATAGATTTTCAATACCAAAGTATTAAGAAACCATGGTTTTAAAAGCCAATGCTAAGCAAAACCATGGTTTAGAAAAAAGAGGTCACGAGTGAAGTTTTCAAAACTGCAAAATTGCTACACTTTTCCTAATACCATGGTTTTCAAAACTACAAAATTTGTTGCATCCAAACACCTCCTTACCTTCTAAAACCAAAGTTTTTGGCAAAACCATAGTATTCTTCAAATACTCCAAAAAATACTTTAATTCCAAACAGGGCCTTAGTTTCTTCGGCTGATGGATCATCGCAGAAGTGCTCCTCAGAAGCTTCGGATCTTAAATATAAATGACATGCATAAGTACTGAAATGTTATGATTTTTAACTTCGAGGTTTTGAAATCAAATCACACGATGATAGCTTTCATTTTCAAAAGAATACTAGTAAATTTAGTTATAAAACTTCTATAAAATGGTGTTCAAAAACATAAAATACAAATTTGATTTTTTATAAAATCATAAAAATTATAAAGGAATCTTTGACCAATTTTCAGAATTTATTGAAATTAAATGGATTTATAAGGATTTAAACACCGTTTAAACATAATAAATTTTTATAAAATTATTTTTGATGGAACTAAATATAAATTTTTTTAAAACATAATGTTTACCTTAAGAAACATAAATATAAAATTTTCAAGATTTTACCATGTCAAGGAATTATGATAATTTATTAATATGTTAATAAGTGCTCTGAATTAATTAAATTAATTTCATGCAAAAAAGAAAAAATTTGTTAGCTTCAGAATTGTTCTAGTCGAGAGGATCCAAAAAACTTATTTCACATTTTTAGGAGTTATACTGCATTATTTATGGATTTTACAAGTTTGATACTGTTTTCTGGTAATTAAATAAATCATTCCGCAATATTATAAAACCAGCCGAACTTGGCTAGCCACACGGTGGGCCACAGAATTTTCACACGGGATCTGGATCTTGTCGCAGAAGATCCCGGCCCATCTTATATTGAGGCCACAGGGGTGGCCACACCTTTGGCCGTACCGAATCGCAATGGTCACAGAGGATCCAGTCGGAGGGGGCAGCAGGCCGGCCAAACTGGGCATGTCGCCGTGGTGGCGTTCGGAGGCGGCCTCGCCGGCGAGGCGCTGCCAACGTCCAAGAGCGATAATTAAAGGCACAAAAATAGTCTCGAAAGTGAAGCGGACCCGATGGCGGGGTCGACGGCTGGCAATTCTCACCGGAAGATTATTGACGGCAAGGAGGTGGCTCGATGCGGCTCTTGCGAGGTAGCGGCGGGCTTGTGGTGCACGAAAAACGTGGCTGTCTCTTCCTACAGCTTTGCTGCAACACACAGATGGCCAGCGAGGTGTTAGTGGACGGCGAGGGGGCCCGGAACGTGGCTGCCGTCTGCGAGGTAGGGAGGTACAGGCAGCCGGCGGTGGTAAGCTCCGAAGCCCTGCAAAAAGGCCGCGTTTTTTTATCGATTAATATGCTGGGAAGTTGTGCACGGCTGCCAACCATTCAAATCAAAGAGGAATCGGGGAGAAACTACCCGGGCACGCCGGATTTGGTCGGGAGTGGCCGGCGGCTTCAACAGCTCAAAATTTGGGGAAAAAAATCCCTGTTGACGCTCGGATCGGGCCAACACACGAGCAGAACGGAGAGATCGCGAAAACCAAAAGTTTCGGTTTGCCAAACCGGAAGTTCTGATTTTGACAGAATTGCAGCAGCACCTAGTTGCTCGAGTTGAGAGGGGCCCCGTGTGGACAAGAACTTCCCAAGGTTGGTCTAGGCTATCGCCCCTACGATCCAACCAATTGGGAGAGAATCAAAAGACTCTTTTTTCGGGAGCAATTCATCCTTCCCGAATGCAGCATACAACTCTCCGTTGTACTGCGCTCTTCAAGTGTGCTTCTCCCCCTTTGGAAATAACTCTAATGGGCAGAAAAAGGCAGGGGTTAAGAGACCCTCCTGGCCCAACCCTAGACACTCTAAGATCCTTTTTCAAACATGCTCTGGGCCGGAACGGGAGAAGAGGAGAATTAGGGTTTGAGAGAAGGGCTAGGGTTAAGAAATGCAAAACATGTAAAGTAATTGGTAAATGACGATTGAGATACCCTCAATCGGTCATGAACCTCTCTTTATATTGAGGTGGGGTGACCTGCCCCCGTGGAGAGTCAGTGACTCCAACAAATTGGCAAAGAACTGAAATTCAAAAGCTTTCCAAAAGTCTGTGAAAATCAAAACTTCCGGTTCACAAGACCGGATGTTCCAGTTTTTTTCGGGGCTTCAAATTAATTACTAAATGCATCCATTTTGATGATTTTTACAAAGTCTACATCAAGGACTCTTCAATAGTACCATCCTGCCTCTTCTTTCTCCTGGTCCAAGCAACTCTTCAAACCTTCGTGCAAAACATTGGTTCATTTACCCCGACATGGTCCAGCAATCTGAAAAATATGTTTTGACAACTAAAATGCCAAAAGTTAGATTAGCCCTCGGACTGCAAAAAACATAGTTTAATCAAAACTGGAACTTCTGGTTTCGCATACCGGAACTTCCAGTTTTGCCTCCGGCATGGTGCCGGATACTTCAGTGTCTTTCCAAGTCGACTCTAGAGAAGGCTTGCCGGATACTCCGCTAAAGGCCGGACATTCCCGTGGGGATTTAGCCATTTTTGGGCAGTCTTCCCTGTAAAAAATCAAAATTTCTGGTTTTCTTTGAGTGTAATTTTTGGTTGTCAACATATCCCCCTGTTTTTTGGTAAAACTTGTGTACCATAAAATATTTTATTAACCAAAAAAATGCCTGGGGACGATGGTTCATGAACACACTGGCCATAACAGCACCTAGGCAATGATATTGATTATATTGGCCAAAAAACCCTTTAATTGTCTTGCCATACGCTCGAGCAATATTTTTTCAAACACCTACCATTCAAGGCTCTCAGTAGGCGGCTTCCTTGCAAAGTTTCTAGCATATATGCATTTATGGCTATGACTTTCACTATTCTGTAAGGTTCTTCCCAACTTGGCGACCATTTTTCAAACTTGTTGCTTTTTGAGCCAATGGGTAGAATTATTTTTCAAACTAATTCGGCCACCTGAAATTCTCTAGGTTTCAAATATACCAGTGGTGAAATTAATTACCTCTTTGTGGGTAATTTTCTTGAGGGTGACCGCTTCGGTCCACTTGGTGAAGTAATCCGTTGCAACCAGCATGAACTGATGTCCCTTCGAATACGGTGGTTGTATTTTCTCTATGAAGTCCAATCCCCATCCTCGGAACGGCCATGGGTTTATAATGAGGTTCATCAAGGCAGCGGGTGCTAATTGAAGAATACCAAACTTTTGAGATTCCTTACACCCTTTGTAGTAATGGTTACAATCAGCAATCATGCTAGGCCAACAGAATCCGGCCCTCCTCAGTAATCACTTCATCTTTGGGGCCGATTGATGCATACCAAAAATGTCTTTATGTACTTCTCCCATAGCCACTTTAGCTTCATCACCACCTAAACATTTCCATAGCAAATCCTCTCCCATTTGGCGATACAAATTATCATCTATCAACATGTATTTAAATGCTAAGTGCCGAACCTTTCTATCAACTCTCTAACTGGGATCACGAAAATATGCTACTATAGGAACTCACCAATCAGATAATTCAGTCTTGTCGTGCTCCAAACTATCAATGGCTGAACTTTCAGTTTCTCTGCTAAAACCAGAACTTCTGAAATCATAAACTGGAACTTCCGATTTTTCCGGCATTCCAGATTCAACACAGAGAAAACCGAAACTTCCGGAATTGAAAACTGGAACTTCGATTTTTTCGGAACTTTGGTTTTGATTGATTTACACATGGGTTCTTCAACAATCACAAATTTTTCTTTGCTAATGTTATAACCAGATGCTTGTTGTGCCAAATCATTAGCTCTAGCATTTTCTTGCCTAGGGATATGGTGTATAAGAAATTCTTCCACATTCTTAATAACATCTAGGCATTTATCCAAACAAGCATTCAATGATCCATCTAAACATTGAAAAACTCCAGCAACCTGCCGTACGACTAATAATGAACCACCAAAGGCTTCTATATGTTTTACTCCCATGGATTGTAATATCTCAAAGCCGAACAACAATGCTTCGTATTCGGCCCGATTGTTTGTGCAATTATACTCTAATCAGTTTGAAAACTCAAAATGCATATCATGAGGGGAAATCAGCACTACACCAATAGCTTGACCCTCTTTACAAACTGATCCATCAAAATATAATTTCCAAGGGCAAAATATTATTTGACCAATATTTAAGTCTTGTTCTAAATCAATTCGATGTTCAACAATAAAATTAGCAACAATATGGGCTTTCATGGATTTTAATGACTCATAAGCCAAATCATACTCAATCAAAGTATATGCCCATTTACCAAGTCTCCCACTACATACTGGTCGATGTAGCATATGTTTAACGACATCAGTTTGACATGCAACTACACAAGTACTAGATAGTAGGTAATGTCTTAATTTGGTGCAAACATGATATAGAGAAAAACACAATTTCTCAATAAAGGTGTACGTTGTTTTGACATCTATTATTCTCCGGCTCACATATGTGATCACGTACTCCTTTCCTTCTGCTTCTTATGTCAAAACAGAACCAACCACATTATCTTCCGCCACTATATAAAGATGAAAAGAGACTCCACTCTTGGGCACCCTAAGGACTGGCGGTGAGGACAAGTATTCATTAATCTTATCAAAAGCTTCTTGCTGTTTTGCCACCCAAGTAAATTTGGCCTCGTTCTTTAGCCAAAAAATAGGAGTAAATGCATTGATTTTTATCAACAAAAATATGAGATAAACCTCCTCAACTAATTCACTTTGCCAAAGATATTTTGCACATCTTTGTTACAAGTGGGCGCTTGCACTTCTCTAATTGCCTCTACTTTTTTAGTGTCTATCTCTATGCCCTTCTCATGGACTACGAAGCCTTAAAACTTCCCAGCCGATACATCTAAAGCACATTTGAGTGGGTTCATTTTTAAACCGAAGCAGGGCATTCGGTTTAAAGCCAGGCGCAAATAAGCCAAGTGAGGGTCCAAAGCAGCCGATTTGATCACCACATCATCTATATAAACCTCCATGATGACACTAACCCCAAAGTCGTGACAACCCACTCAAATAATCCTACAAAACCAAGACATCTAAATGCAGTTTTAGACATATCATCTTTGGTCACAATGATTTGATTGTAACATGCATTACCATTGTCGGCACCCCGTTTCCGGAATGCACTGTGATACACGTATCAGTCCCTGGATCATTAGCTGATACACACAACACAACAGAATGTATATCAAACGCATACTTCAAAAAGAAAAACTAACTAGAGATAGGACTTTTAGTGGCAACACCGTGAGGATCTCTACGATCCTACACCGGTTGACCAACTAAAAGCAGAGCAGGCAGCGAAACACCAGGGCCCAAATCCACAAGCAGACTTGAGAAACAGAACGAAACCAGCACATCACCTACGCGATTCTCATTGTCTAAAACCACAAATGCAGGCGGGTGAGTACATAAGGTACTCAGCAAGCTCCAACACTAAGCAAAGGTATAAATATAAATGCACATTGGTTGTAGCAAGGATGAGGCAGCAGGGTCCATGTTGCAAAAAGCCAGTTTTATGCAAGGTTCACTACAGAAGATTTTCAAAAGGGAGTGAAAGCATTTATTATCCATATTTTAATAAGTTAGACCTGGGGGAGCATAAACCGTTCCCGCCAGTTTCTAAGTTTTAACTGGAAGGGCCTCCACTATCCCCTC
Organism: Zoysia matrella; assembly: GCA_001602295.1. Lineage (NCBI taxonomy): Eukaryota > Viridiplantae > Streptophyta > Magnoliopsida > Poales > Poaceae > Zoysia > Zoysia matrella. Next base: position 71,058 of record BCLG01000278.1, on the reverse strand, counting down.
TAGACACTTTTCAAAACACGGGTAGCTACACCCACTCACACATCAAGGCAGTATAGAAAATCTAATCGTAGGGCGCCCGAACAGTAGCATGTCAATACCGTGACAACGGCCTATCCGGAAGGATTTTTAACTCTGCAGAGGTTGTACATTGTACCCACAGGTTATGCTACTCCTGATCATTAGAGTTGCATAATGCCTATCCCACATCTAGGCAATTTCCAAGCCGTCGATGACGCATCGGTACATTCCCGGAGCCGGGTCGTGAATATCCACCGCATTCACGCCTTTACCTTGTCCCCTCCAATCTCGGGTATTACCAAACCAGGGGGCTATACCCGCAGGCTGACGCTCTCGTGACGCTGGCAATTACCGTCGAAGGCCAGGCAGCGAGTCATCTCACGCCCTTCTCCAGTTCCCTTGTGTCTTCACTACCGACCCCCAGTGGTTCGATGTGGAAAGAATACGTAGAGGGAATAAGTTCTGCCCAAAATGTACAGGTTCTGTGGTTGCACGGGAATTACCAAGTCGAGGGCTAACGAACCGGTCCTTATATGGCAGGGTGGCGGTCTCGTCCACAGTAGGTGGACCACAGCGAAGCGTACACACCTATCACCATCACCTCAGGTGAGCCCCACCCCACGGCTAGAAACATCCCCTCTTCACCTAGCACCAGTTGTTCTAATCCCGCCCCTTTTATTTGTACTCACACCACCAAACTCTTTTAACTCATTTTGCAAATTAATGGTATATGGTGCGGCGGTGCGGAGCACCGGAAATTGGGTCCTAAGCAGATCTAGTAACAAGGTAATATCCGTTCCGTAAAACTATCTAGGAACGGAATCTCTATGGCTATCAAGGACACGTCGTCAATGGTTTTCAAGGAAGGTATTCATATCTATAAAGCAAGTTACTGACATAAATATAAATACCTAAGAACAAGTGGGATTATGACTAACACAATGTTTCAAACCAAAATATCATGCATAGTAGAATAAATAGGCACTATAGGAGCATTAGCAAATTATAGGTTCCAATATGAGGTTAGAGCTTGCCTGCAAACTCCTTAATCTTTAAGCTTGAGGTTGGAGGCTTCTTCTTCAAGATCTCAATCTTCAATCTCTGGCTTCATGCCCAATCTACGAGCTTCTCTTCATACGTAGACCTTCTGGTTCCTCTTGAGGCTTGACTCTTCCTTACACTCAACGTTATCTATGCGAAGAAAAAGCCTAATAAAACTACTGCGAAAGAAACAAAACTCAAGAAGGAGCGATAAAATCCAAAGAACTCCAACTAAGAACTAGATAACACCGCGAGGAAAACTTAGGGCAAGTCATGCATGTTGCGGTGCCTATTGACTTAAAGTGAGGTTCAGTGAAGGGTTAACATGCATTCTCGCTAGTACGAGCGGGAACGCGGTGTGTAGCTTATGTCATTTTGTGCATACCTTAATTTAGAGCTATTAACTAAATAATTATATCGTTTATGCTAATAGGTGGCAGCAACTTGGGCTAGTAGGTACACAGTGTGCTATTATTTGTTGCCTAACTTCTATATGCAAGTGGTTCCTATTGTTTCGCAATTAACTACCATATTTTATCCCTATAGTTAAACTAGTGAGGTTGACTGGTGGCACTTGCACTATTGTAGTATAATATACATGAAAATCTATTGTGATTAGAGATTAATTATTTTACTTCCATAACTAAACTATTCTAATTAGTTGAGAATACCCTATTAATGCATGCTAACATGAAGTGCAATGCATATGCGGCTAATTAATATTTACTTAAATATATGTTTCTACTTTAAACTATAGTACTTAAAAATAACATGGATATGCGCACTTATGCATGGTAATGATGCTATAAAATCATGCTGATAACGTGGAATGCACACCTATCTAATATGAGCTATGCTAAAGAATAGGTCGTAATAAAAGGCACGCATTAAAACCAACTCCAATAAAACTTACTATTAAAACAACCAGCAAGATCGGATGTTGGCTGAGGTTTGGATGATTCGATGAGGTGGAGTTCGAGACAACGGTTCTAACGGGGCCGAAACCACTGAAAACGGAGTTGGGGTGTGGTGGTGGTGAGGCGAACAAGGTGTTCACGACGGAAAACAGGAAATCTCCCCCGTGGACACGCTACCCAGCATGTGTCCATAGCTGTCGGGTGTGTGTGTGCAGGCGTGAAAACAGGGGACAAACTTTGTGGTGATGTTGTCAGCTGGTCTGTGACCGAAAAGTGGCAAAGGCAGCATATACACATGGCTCGGCCTGTGTCCACGGCCTCTGGACACCTGCGTGTCCAGAATCGAGAAAAATCCTGTGGCCACGTGGTTCGGCCTGTGTCCACAGCCCCTGGACAAATGGGTGTCCAGAATCGGGGATTTCTCCATGGACACAGAGTTCTGTGACGTGTTTGTGGACACGTGAACATGTGAGCTGTGATCGTGTCCGTGGACACGTGGACTGTGACGTGTCCGTGGACACGTGAAAGTGAAAGTTTGGGGTTTTGTGGAAGTTCAGGGATTCGTGGACACGTGAGAGTGAAAGTTCATGGTTTTGCGGGAGTTCGGGGATTCGTGGACACGTGAGAGTAAAAGTTCGTGGTGCCGGAGACGGCTCCAGTGTGGTGCCGCCCAAATTGATGTGCTTCAGTGGCAGACGGGGTCGAGGTGGAGGAAGAGGGCAGCAAGGCCGAGCCGTCCCTGTTCTCAGGTGCGTCGGAGAAGGGCCGTGCGCAGCCGGCATCAGAGGAGACGGCGTGACGGCGGTGGCGCGTGGTGACAGGGCGGACGGTGTTGGGGAAGCTTGGGGGCTCAGGCCGAGGAGCTAGAGGATGGTGCGCTGAGCCTCGTCACGAGATCAGGTGCGCCGGAGAGGGGCCAGGGTGAGCCGGCGATGAGTGAGGGCGGCGTGCGGCTGGACGCACGGCGGGCTTGGCTTCGGCCGAGTTCCGCCCGAAATCGGCGCGCTCCGGAGGAAGAGCAGACCTTGGGGACAACGCGCGCGATGCCGGAAGGGGGCTGCTCGCCGGAGGAGGTAGAATCGCGGCGGCGCAGGGGACAGGCGGTGCACGGTGGTGTTTGGCTTCGCAAGCAGGGAGAAAAGCAATGT
>BCLG01000278.1:34544-67714 GCA_001602295.1 Zoysia matrella | reverse complement strand
TCCCTCAAAAGATCAACTTTCCGAGTCAGATGAATTTGAAATTTTGCAGGGTTGAAGAACTTTTCAAGATGAACAACTTTCGTATTGGGGTCATCTTCAAATTCGGTTTTGATTTTACTCTACAAAATTCGTAAAACAGGTGGTTATTTGAAAGGGGTAAATTAGTTTGGACGAGGTCAAATAGGATTCAAAGGAGTTGACGGGTATGGAATTGAAGGGAATTCAATAGGTTTGGAATTCAAAAGTAGTTGGATTAAATACTTAAAGAATTGAAATTCGAGGACGCAAGCAAACAAACGGTAAAGAAAAGAGAAACAAAAAGGGGTCAATCACTTGTCACTCTTTTAAATTTTAATATTTTAAAATTTACGAGTTAGCTAAGTTTTAATTTAGTGAGGTTTTTGCCTTTTGAAAGGAAAGAAGTGAGGAGATGAGAAGGAGAAGGGAAAGTGTTAGGGTGATTGTTAGGAAAAAATTTGAATTTCGCATTTTTAAATTAGTCCTAAAAATGGGATGTCACAGATCTACCCCACTTAAAAGAAATCTAGTCCTCGAGATTCACACGATCTGATGACGGGTTGGGATTCTCTAATGTGTTCTTGATCCTCATGACTTAGCTTCACGGCGACATCTGGTTGGCAGTCTGGTTGTCTTACGCATACACCGTTATATGTCTTAGGGTTGTTCTTCATTCTTGCTTTTCTGAATATTCTGGTCTTCAAAATTATCCTCAAAGGTGGGTTTCCTAGGGTCTTTTCGTAAATTCCAGAGACAACGTACTTCTTCACCTTATCCTTTGGTATTGTCAATATTACTCATAGGGGTACGCTCTGTCTTCTCTTGATCTGTCAGGACTGGATTTCATTGATTAAAATTTCAGCCATGTGCTCTCATTATTCTTCTGTTTGTATCTTCCAACTTGTACCATTTTTTTTCCTCAGCATGTGTCTTCCCATTTATATGTCATTTCTTTGGGTCTGCTCAACCTTGTTAATAAGATCCATATTGATCTCAACCTTAATTGGCTGTCCTGTGATCTTGGCACATGACCTTACCATGTCTACCAGTATCATGTGCTATTCTCCAGATCCTGGGTTCGCATCAACAGGATCAATGATTCGCAGAATCTCCTGCTACGCCTAAAGCTTTCCACACAACCTGTCGGTTCCATATGCTCAGGACAAAATAGCTCGCAACTTCACCCAGGTAAGGCGGGCATCCTTGTCATACTCTGATGTTGGGATCCATGCCATTGAACTGCTAATCACATAGTAGAGGTTTTTTTTTTTTTTGAGGTACTTGTTTGACCTTATTTCCACAAACTTCTTTTCTTAGTCCAAATTTTCCAAGTCCGCCTTCTCTGACCAAATGTGATGACCCTTAATCACAGGCTTGTACTGGCAATTTGACAATAATGATGGTGGCGTTCTGTGCAGTCGATCTAATTCCTTAGCAAGCCACTATTTTCTTTTCATGGCAGTGCTTCTTGCTTCATAGTGGCTGCCACATCTCGACTTCCATACTGACAGGTTCTGATGGCAATTGTTTTTCTTTCCTCTACTTAGTGGCAGTTATATCCTTCCGTGAACTTGGTGGCTTGTATGTGGTTCAGCCTGGGATGGGTCTCTTAGTGAGCTTGGTTCTCGGTGTTGCTAGGCAAGGTCGGGAAGAGGTTTAGGTCTTTGGGCAATAAATTTGAATTGTTACAACTATTTTAGTGATGTTTCGGTTGATTAAGACACATAAGCACACAAACAATAAATCCCAAGCCAAAGCAAGAAACTCTCGAATTCACACAAACAACGCATATTATTAGTTGTGGTTGTTTTATGTGTAAGCGTACTACAAGCGCAGGTCAAGGTTTTAGGTAGTGTCGACTAACGGCTCTGCTTCAGATTATCTGGCTGTTGGTAGATCCGTCTTTTCTTCTTTTCTCGCACTTATGCAGGAGTTCGATGACCTTGATCGATTGCTCCAGGTGGGACGCTTACACTATATAAGCTCCATTGCTTGACCTCACTTCCAGTTACATTTCTCGTCATTGGCATACTTCCCAATCCTCTAGTGTTCCTTGACGATCTTTTTAGTTGCCAATATTTCAATGATCCAATTTCTTTAGTATAACCCTACCCCACTTAAAAGAAATAAGGTCTTACTAAAGTCTCATGCATACCCCACTTCAATTGGACAGCGTAGAATATCAAAATTTTCAATGAACCACTATTATTCTGACTGCCATCGTCACTCTAGATAACATCTCCAAATGGCTAGGTTATCAGAAGCTTGCTATCCTTTCGGGTAACATTCTCCTACTAACTTTTCCAACTATTCATACGAATTCTTTTCCAGTAGCATCGGGGATTGCTGTCAGTTCATCTTTCTCCAGGTTACTCCAGATTTTTCCAGCTTGACACTCTTTTGTCCAATCGCCGCATCTTGGAGTTCTTTGCAGTTCCTCGGGCTGGTTATACTTTAGTCGGTTGGTTGAAGTTGCCATCCGTTGACTTCCTTTGCGGCATTCTTCTCATGATATCGGATGGATGACGTACGGGCATTTTTAAGGCATTTAAAATAGAAATAGATAAGGGAGAAATTTTATAACATAGTTTTTATCAAAATAGTCAGTTTCAAGGGGAACGTCCTAAGGGTTTCGTCCTACGGCCAAGTATTGCTCTGATACCACCCTGTCAGCACCCCGTTTCCGGAATGCACTGTGATACACGTATCAGTCCCTGGATTAGTAGCTGATACGCACAACACAACAGAATGTATATCAAACGCATACTTCGAAAAGAAAAACTAACTTGAGACAGGACTTTTAGTGGCAACACCGTGAGGATCTCTATGAAGCAGAGCAGGCAGCGAAACACCAGGGCCCAAATCCACAAGCAGACTTGGAAAGCAGAACGAAACCAGCACGTCACCTACGCGATTCTCATTGTCTAAAACCACAAATGCAGGCAGGTGAGTACATAAGGTACTCAGCAAGCTCCAACACTAAGCAAAGGTATAAATATAAATGCACATTGGTTGTAGCAAGGATGAGGCAGCAGGGTCCATGTTGCAAAAAACCAGTTTTATGCAAGGTTCACTACAGAAGATTTTCAAAAGGGAGTGAAAGTATTTATTATCCATATTTTAATAAGTTGGACCTGGAGGAGTATAAACCGTTCTCGCCAGTTCCTAAGTTTTAACTGGAAGGGCCTCCACTATCCCCTCCAGAAACTTTCCAAAACACGGGTAGCTACACCCACTCACACATCAAGGCAGTATAGAAAATCTAATCGTAGGGCGCCCGAACAGTAGCATGTCAATACCATGACAACAGCCTATCCGGAAGGATTTTTAACTCTGCAGAGGTTGTACACTGTACCCACAGGTTATGCTACTCCTGATCGTTAGAGTTGCATAACGCCTATCCCGCATCTACGTAGTATTCCACAGATTCCACCCAAGGTGCAAACAGGGGCCATCCCACGGGGTTTTCCAGGCCGTCGATGACGCGTCGGTACATTCTCGGAGCCGGGTCGTGAATATCCACCGCATTCACGCCTTTTCCTGGTCCCCTCCAATCCCAGGTATTACCAAACTAAGGGCTATATCCGCGGGCTTACGCTCCCGTGACGCGAGCAATTACCGTCAAAGGCCAGGCAGTGAGTCATCTCACGCCCTTCTCCTGTTCCCTTGTGTCTTCACTACCGACCCCCAGTGGTTCGATGTGGAAAGAATACGTAGAGGGAATAAGTCCTGCCCAAAAGGTACAGGTTCTGTGGTTGCACGGGAATTACCAAGTCGAGGGCTAACGAACCGGTCCTTATATGGCAGGGTGGCGGTCTCGTCCACGGCAGGTGGACCACAGCAAAGCCTACACACCTATCACCATCACCTCTGGTGAGCCCCACCCCACGGCCAGAAACATCCCCTCTTCACCTAGCACCAGTTGTTCTAATCCCACCCCTTTTATTTGTACTTTGAAAGTGCATCTAGGATCCCTATGGATTTTGGAATGAATTGTGACAAACAATGGAAGTTTTTAATCTCTCTTTGTGAGTATGTGTGCAGGGGTGAATCTTATTGAAGATTATCTAGACCCTCCAGAAAGAAAGAAGAAGAAGTGTTGGTTCTATGGCTCCTCGTTCTTTTACTTGTTATTCTTTTGAGTCATAGGACCGCCGTACTATCAAGAGTGGTCTCTGCATCTCCAGTAAAGAATTGGTTAGGTGCTCAAAACTTTAATCTGTCAAACCACTCTTATTTTTCTCATTGGCAACAGACTTATGCGGTCAAGCGGACTTGTCCGCCTCGGACTAGTCCGCCCAAGTGCTGGACTCCAGAGAGGGAGCACGCAGCAACTCCGGACTTGTCCGGAACGGACATGTCCGGATTAGTTGCAGACTCTAGAGAGTATTCCACGGACTTGTCCGGTCCTTCGGACTAGTCCGCCACAGACTAATCCGCCCGATTTCTGAAATCCAGAGAGATGACCAGCCGACCGTTGCACGCTTTTCGGACTTGTCCGGACCTCCAGACTAGTCCGCAAGGCGGAGTTTTGGAAACTTTTCCTTGATTGATCTATATAATCCCCCCTTCCCCCACGGGTTAGGGTAACCAAAAACGCAATCCTTTTAACCCTCTTGCGCCCTAGAGCTCCAGAGATCCATTTCCTCCTCCTCCTTCCACGACCTCCACTCAAACCCTAGGGTTTTGATTGAAGGAAGAAGGGGATCTTGAGTCCTCATCGTTCTTGAGCACTTGATCCATTCTTTGCAGGTTTTGCAGGGCTTATTACTCTTGGAGACTTGTCTCGTAGACGGCTAGGTGTCGCCCGGGATCCATCGATCTCTTGTGGTGAGATTCGGGAGGTTTGAATCACCCCCTTTTTCGATTATAGTGAAGAACCAAGTTGATCTTTGTGGTCGCTTGGAGAGGTTAAGGGTTGAGCGAAACCCGATCCTTTATGGATCCCTTAACGAAGACGTAGGCTACTTTGTGGAGCCGAACTTCAGTAAAAATTGCTGTGTCTTGTCTTTGTGATCTTTATTGTCAAATTTATATTCCTGCTGCGATTAGCGGACTTATCCGCACGATCGGACTTGTCCGTTAACGGACAAGTCCGCTACTCCCGACTAGTCTGCTCTCTGTAAATTTGATAAATTTGCTTTAAGTATCGAATTTTTAGGTGGTTGCCTATTCACCCCCTTCTAGGCAACCTTCAATTGGTATCAGAGCAAGGTCTCTCTACTAAATAGCTTAACCGCTAGGAGAGCATTGAAGATGTCGACTGAGAAGATTGGAGAAACGTCCGCCGCCAAGGAAACTTACTCCAATGTGCAGTTCAACTACAATGAACTGAGGGAACTAAAGAATGAGCTGAAGATTGGTCAAGCCTCGGGGAAGATTCCCATCTTTGATGGAACCTTCTATGAGCATTGGAAGTTCCGGATGATCACCTACCTTGAGTCCATGGGGCCTCAAATTCTGAAGATCGTGGAGAATGGATTCACCTTAGAGAATGAAGCCGATCCCACACCCAATGATGAGATCAACATGCATCGCAATGCCCAAGCTGCTTCCGTGATCATTTCGACACTCAGCCCAAATGAATACACGAAGGTGATGGGTATACGTAATGCCCACAAGATATGGAAGAAGCTGGAGATCATTCATGAAGGGACGGACACGGTCAAGGAGGCTAGAGAAGATCTCCTAAGGGGACAGTACAACCTGTTCATTAGGAAGAAGAATGAGGGACCTCAAGAGGTCCATGATCGTCTCATGAGCATCGTCAACAAGAGAAGAGCACTAGGAGTGAAGCTTGAGGACTTTGAAGTCAACAAAAGGTTACTTCAAGCCCTTCAACCTTGGAACTCACATTTGTGTACTCTTATTAGAGAGAAGGAGAACTTCAAGAACTTCACCACGGATGAAGTGCTCGGGCGACTCCTTGCTCAACAAGATCAAGATGAAGAAGCAAGGAGAGTTAACTCTCTTATTGGCAACACCTCCTCCGATGACAAATGTGTGGCGCTCGCCAAGAAGGTGAACATCCAAAGCTCAAGTGATGAAGAAAGCGTTGATGATGAAGACTTCGCTCTTCTCATTAGAAGGTTCAAGAAGTTCGTAAAGAAAGGCGGCTTTCACAAGAAGAACTTCAGCAAAGGTAAATCTAGAAAATCTAAGAGAGCATGCTATGAATGTGGCGAGGAAGGTCACTTTATTGCAGAGTGTCCCAACGCCAGGAAAAAGGATGAGAAGGAGAAGAAGAAGGACAAGGGCAAGAACTACAAGAAGCAGGCCCATGTTGGACAAGAATGGGACTCCGACTCCGACTCTGAGAATGAAGGCATTGCAAGCCTGGAAATTGGTGTCACTCCCACTAACACTTCGCTGTTCGGAAGCTTGAGCGACGACGAGAAGACTCCACTCGTTTGCTTAATGGCAAAGGGGTCTAAGGTATCAAGGTCTAAACTTGACTCTAGCGATAGCAAAGATGATGGTAATGTAGCTAGTCTGCTTGATTTAATGAACATGCTTAAAGATCAAGAAAAAGAAATTGAGAGGTAAGAGGACATTCTTGAGAAGCAAGAAGACTTGCTCATTCTTGAGAAGAAGAGAAACCTTGAACTTGAGAATGTCCTAGCTCTTGAAAGGAAGAAAGTAGAGGAATTAACTAAGGCTTTGGCTGAAGTTAATGATGCTAGCAAAACCTTTTGGTTTACTCACAATGCACTTCAAGAGGATTATAATGTGTTGGAAAAACTCTATTCTTCTCTTAAAGTGCAAATAAGCAAAACTAAAGAGGAAGCATCTTCCTTGAAAGAAGCGTCTTGCCCCCCTTCCATTGCTATATGTGACAGGTGCAAAGATGTGAAGATTGAGCAATTGATTGACAATGAAAAGGCTGTTGCTCAACTTCAAGAACAAGTCAAGAACCTCACTGCTCAAGCTAATCAATACAAGATTACAATTGAGCAAGAAAAGGTGAAGTACGCTAGAGGGGCGTACATGAACACAAGACGCCCGAATGTCAAAGACGGCATTGGGTATGAGAAGGGTAAGAGCCACAATGCAAGAGAAGTGAGAAATGGTAAGAAGTTTGTGAAGTTCACCAAAGGTGAAAGCGACAAGATCAAGAGTGGAACTTCACCAAACCTCGCTCCCAAGACTACTAACCCTCTTCATTGTGCTAAGCTTTTTCATGATTTTGATGCTTTATATGTTCTAACCAAGAATGCCTTTGGTAGAGTAATTGAGAGATATGTAGGGCCACGCCACAAGAACACCAAGTCTTGTGTGTGGGTGCCAAAATCTCTTGCCACTAACGTGAAAGGACCCAAACAAATTTGGGTACCTAAAAACAAGGTTTAAACTGTTTTGTAGGACTACTCCTCCGGCGGAAAAAGTTGGGTGATTGATAGTGGCTGCACTAATCATATGATCGGGGAGGAGAAGATGTTCTCTTCAATCAAGGAAGAAGAGGAAGAGGACAGCGCCACGTTTGGAGATGACAAGCAAGGAAAGGTATTGGGTAACGGTAAAATTGCTATCTCAAAAGACCTCTCTATCAATAATGTTCTTTTGCTGAAATCGTTGAGCTACAATTTGCTATCCGTGTCACAATTATGTGAGATGGGTTACAATTGTTTGTTCACAAATGTTGATGTGACTGTCTATAGGAGAGGAAGTTCCTCTGTGGCATTCAAAGGCTACATGAAGGGAAAACTTTATCTAGTAGATTTTTCTACTAATAAAGACGTACCAAATACGTGTCTTGTTGCAAAGTCAACTATGGGTTGGTTGTGGCATCGCCGCCTAGCCCATGTTGGCATGAGGAATCTCCATAAGCTCCAAAAGGGTGGTCACATCATCGGACTAACAGATGTTTGCTTTGAGAAATACAAAATTTGCAGTGCTTGTCAAGCCAGGAAGTAAGTGGGAGCAAGCCATCCGTCCAAAAACATCATGACGACAACAAGACCTCTAGAGATGCTGCACATGGACCTATTTGGACCCATCTCTTACATTAGTATTGGTGGTAACAAATATGGTCTTGTTATTGTTGATGACTGTTCCCGTTTCACTTGGGTATTCTTTTTGTATGACAAAGGTGAAACAAAGAATGTGCTCAAAACCTTCTTGAAGAGAGCTCAAAATGAGTGTGAAGTCAACATCAAGAAGATAAGGAACGACAACGGCACCGAGTTCAAGAACACCCAAGTTGAAGAATACCTTGATGAGGAAGGGATCAAGCACGAGTTTTCAGCCCCCTACTCTCCTCAACAAAATGGGGTGGCTGAAAGGAAGAACCAGACGCTAATTGAGATGGCAAGGACAATGCTAGATGAGTACAAGACATCCGATCACTTTTGGGCCGAAGCAGTCAACACCGCGTGTCATGCAAGCAACCGCTTGTATCTTCATCGACTATTGAAGAAAACCCCCTACGAGCTTCTCACCGGTAAAAAGCCCAACATCTCATACTTTCGTGTCTTTGGAAGCAAATGTTACATGATAAACAAGAAACCCAAATCTTCTAAGTTTTCACCTAAAGTTGATGAAGGTTTCTTGCTTGGTTATGGATCAAACGCTCACGCTTATCGTGTGTTCAACAAAACCACCGGTTGTGTTGAAATTTCACGAGACGTGACGTTTGATGAATCTAATGGCTCCCAAGAGGGACAAGTTGTTAATGAGATCACAGATGATGAAGAAGCTCCTGCGGTGGCAATTGGAAGGATGACACTTGGTGAGATAAGGCCTCAAGAAATGCAAGAAGGATCTACTTCCACTACTTCCGTAGATAAAGACATGGAGAATGGTCAAACATCAAATGAAGAAGCATCAAATAATTCAAGTGGAGCTGAACATGATCAAGAAGAAAGGCTTCCCATCCATGACCAACATGTCGAAGAATCAAGTGAAGAAACAAGACCTCTGGTACAACATCCACGAGTTCACCAAACTGTGTAAAGAGATCGTCCCGTTGAGTAGATTCTTAGAGACATTGATAGGGGAGTAATCACTCGATCTCGTGTTTGCTAAATTTTGTGAACATCATGCTTTTGTCTCTTGTCTTGAGCCTCTTAGGGTTGAAGAAGCACTAAACGAGTCAGATTGGATCATGGCCATGCAAGAAGAGCTCAACAACTTCACGAGAAATGAAGTATGGACGCTTGTAGAAAGACCCAAGCAAAACATTGTAGGAACCAAACGGGTCTTCCGGAACAAGCAAAATGAAGATGGCGTGGTCGTGAGAAACAAAGCAAGATTGGTGGCAAAAGGATACTCTCAAGTCGAAGGTTTGGATTTCGATGAAACTTATGCCCCCGTTGCTAGACTTGAGTCAATTCGCATATTACTTGCTTTTGCTACACACCATGGCTTCAAGCTATTTCAAATGGATGTCAAAAGTGCCTTCCTTAATGGTCCAATTAAGGAAGAGGTATATGTAGAGCAGCCCTCAGGTTTTGAAGACAAGAAGTACACCAATCACGTGTACAAACTACACAAGGCGCTTTATGGACTGAAGCAAGCACCGAGAGCTTGGTATGAATGCTTGAGAGACTTTTTCATCAAGCAAGGCTTCAAAATAGGGAAGGCCGACTCTACTCTCTTCACTAAGAAAGTGCATAATGATATATTTGTGTGCCAAAAATATGTCGATGACATTATATTTTGTTCTACTAACAGATTTCTTTGTGATGAGTTTAGCAAGCTAATGACCAAGCGTTTCGAGATGTCTATGATGGGAGAATTGACCTTCTTCCTAGGTTTTCAAGTAAAGCAATTGAAGGAAGGGACTTTCATTAGTCAAGCCAAGTACACTTAAGACATGATCAAGAAGTTTGACATGACAAATGCAAAGCCAATGAAGACTCCCATGCCAACCAATTGTCACCTTGATCTCAACAAGAACGACAAGTCGGTGGATCAAAAGGTATATCGCTCCATGGTTGGATCTCTTCTTTATTTATGTGCATCTAGGCCCGATATCATGCTTAGTGTGTGTATGTGTGCAAGGTTTCAAGCCGATCCGAAGGAATGTCACTTAGTGGCCGTGAAGAGAATTTTGAGATATCTAGTTCACACACCAAACCTAAGTCTATGGTACCCCAAAGGCTCAAACTTCAACCTAATAGGGTACTCCGATGCTGACTATGCCGGATGTAAAGTTGACCGAAAGAGTACTTCAGGGACTTGCCAGTTCTTGGGAAGATCTCTTGTGTCTTGGTCATCTAAGAAACAAAATTCTGTTGCCCTTTCCACAGCAGAAGCGGAGTATGTTGCAGTAGGTAGTAGTTGTGCTTAACTCCTATGGATGCGACAAACTCTAAAGGATTATGGTTACACTTTGAACCGTATTCCACTCCTATGTGACAATGAGAGTGCCATAAAACTTGCCTACAATCCATGTGAGCACTCCCACACCAAACACATAGACATCCGGCACCACTTTCTAAGAGATCACTCAATAAAAGGAGACATAGAAATTTCTCATGTGTCCACTCAAAAGCAATTGGCCGATATATTCACCAAACCTCTAGATGAGAGACGCTTTTGTGAACTTAGGAGTGAGCTAAATATCCTTGATTCTCAGAATGTAGCTTGAAATGTTGCACATCTGTAATGCTTTCAGTTTGGTCTGAAAAACAAAGTGTGTTGTCAAAAACATTGCTTGTTTTAATTTCAAAATTCCAAATGTTTTGACAAATTTCATTATGAAGATGTAATCATAGTTATGTGTTGTTTTGTTGCTGATTACATTTTGCATAATGAATTTTTTTTAAAAAAATATTGTCCAAAGTTCACCATTCTAAATTTTCAGATCCAAGATTTCTTGATTCAAGACCACGAATTCCGGACTAATCCGCAATCCCAGACTAGTCCGCCAGCGGACAAGTCCGGAAGTCTGGGTCTCTTTAAACAGCCCCACCTTCTTCCCAGAACCACCATTCCACTTTCTCTCTCCACGCAAAACCCTAGTTCGTGGCTCCCGTGCCGATCTGGTATTCTGTCCGGTGAAAAGTGAATCCACTCCGTGGGAAAGCTTCTCCACCCCCCGGACTAGTCCGGAACCCCACAAGTCCGCTCCTTTTTTTTCCGTCAAGATTTGAAGGTAATCTCTTCTCTAGGGTTTGAGTTTGAAATGTGGTTGGTCCCGTTGATAACTCTCAAATCCCTTCCGTGAGGTCACTCCTAGGATGCTATAGATGCTTTGTATGCAATATGGCTAGGAGTTGTGGTCGGATCCAAAAGTTGTGAAATTCTCGTTCTTGGTGTCACTGTTGGCTTCTGGACAAGTCCGGACGGCCGGACTAATCTGCCAGTGGACAAGTCCGGACGGCCGGACAAGTACGGACAATTCCGCTACTAGCAGACAAGCCTCGATCAAAACTTCATCTTTGGCATGATACATCCTCACATTACACTCTAATCTACTGCTTTGCACTATGGTCAGAATGGATGATACAGGATCATCCAGGGGCAGCAGGAAAGTTGTGGCCAAACGCCGCAAGGTAACTCTTCCCGTTGTTGATCGGGATGATGATATACAAGCGGAACCAACAGAGATCAACATGGTTATGACGCAACCGTTAGATCATGAAGGGGGCAGAAGTGGAACCAATTATATGCACAATTCATATGCAGCAGTATTGAGGAGGAGAGAAAATTGCTATGATCAGACGAAGGAGTCCATTGACAACAGTTCTGGAGTTTCTTCCATGCAGACTATTACAACTCTGTTTACATGCAGCTGAAGAACCCTGTGATTGTGATGCAATGGATTGATTGGGAATATATGGCAAAGAAGAAGAGTGCTATCTTTGATGAGGTAATTGATGCTTGCACTTTTCATGGAATCAAAGATCTCCTGGGTTCAAGTATGACTAGAACAAAGCTGTTATCACCCAGTTCTATGCTACATTGTTCTACAACCCAGAAGGAGAGGCTAGAATCTCTTGGATGACAGGTTCAGAAAGGTATTCAGTGTCTTTCAGAAGGTTTGCCAACATCATCAAGCTGCACTGTGGGTTCAATATTGATATTCGGATTCATGATCAGCCGGTGCTTGAGACTACGGAGATGAATTTCATGTATGAGCCTTCCTCCCGCTTCTATCCTCTGAACACCACTGGTTTCCGCCCGCTCTATAAGGTGATGCATCGAATTCTTAGGAAGACTTTGGCTCCTAGAGAGGGAGATGCATCTTACCTTCATGGACACGGACGGAACAAGAGAAGTTCAACACATTTGACTTCCTCCTTTCTGAAATTCTCGACATTGCACAAAGACCGAATAGGGCGTGTGCTTACGCACCCTATATCATGTGCATGATCGAGAAGGTCACAAAAAGGGAGTTCGTGAAGGAGGAAAAGCACAAGAGACTCCAACCTCAAGTGCCAGCTGCATCTACAAGTGAACCACCTCCACCTCATCTAGTTCCTAGAAGAGCTTCAGCTAGTCAGTCATCTTCTTCATCTCGTGGCTGTGGCGGTCTATTCAAGATCCTGAAGGGTTTCTTTTCTATTTGCAAGAAGATGGATGCCCGTGCCCACGAGGAAATAGTAGCAAGGAAGAGGCACACCACGGCTGCAAAGGAATGGCACCGTCAGCAGGGATTCAATCGTTCTCCGGACAGCTCTGACGCCGAGGAGTATCAACCTTTGCTAGATCCATTTGAAGAACTCACTGCCGATGAGCTTGCTTACTTTGGTCAGGGCACTGGTGATGATTCTGAGGGGACTCAGAGTGAAGATGATGATGGTGCTAGTGATGAGTAGTAGTGCTGCTCTCTATCTCTCACTTCTCTTCTTTTTGGTGTCTTGATGCCAAAGGGGGAGAAAGTGAGAAGCTCCTCTACCTATCCTATCCTTTATCTATCGTTGGCGTGAACCATTTGGACTTGTTTGTTTTTTAACTTTGTTTGTAATATTTTGTACCTCTTTGCTTGATTGTGATAATGTGATGTGAATTTATTGCTTTATCTCTATTGCATCTTGCTACAAGTTAATGCTTATATGAGCTTCCATTATTTTCTTAGTATGTGTTGATGTACTTGGCTTTAGGGGGAGCATATATAAAAAAAAAATTTGTAGCTTCTCATTGGTTGTCATCAATTCACCCAAAAAGGGGGAGATTGAAAGTGCATCTAGGATCCCTATGGATTTTGGAATGAATTGTGACAAACAATGGAAGTTTTTAATCTCTCTTTGTGAGTATGTGTGCAGGGGTGAATCTTATTGAAGATTATCTAGACCCTCCAGAAAGAAAGAAGAAGAACTGTTGGTTCTATGGCTCCTCGTTCTTTTACTTGTTATTCTTTTGAGTCATAGGACCGCCGTACTATCAAGAGGGGTCTCTGCATCTCCAGTAAAGAATTGGTTAGGTGCTCAAAACTTTAATCTGTCAAACCACTCTTATTTTTCTCATTGGCAACGGACTTTAATCGAGTTGGGTGTGTGTGTGCAGGCGTGAAAACAGGGGACGAACTTCGTGGTGATGTTGTCAGTTGGTCTGTGACCGAAAACTGGCAAAGGCAGCATGGACACATGGCTCGGCCTGTGTCCACGGCCTCTGGACACCTGCGTGTCCAGAATCGAGAAAAATCCCGTGGACACGTGGTTCGGCCTGTGTCCACAGCCCCTGGACACACGGGTGTCCAGAATCGGGGATTTCTCCGTGGACACAGAGTTCTATGACGTGTTCGTGGACACGTGAACATGTGAGCTGTGATCGTGTCCGTGGACACGTGGACTGTGACCGTGTCTGTGGACACGTGGACTGTGACGTGTCCGTGGACACGTGAAAGTGAAAGTTCGAGGTTTTGTGGAAGTTCGGGGATTCGTGGACACGTGAGAGTGAAAGTTCGTAGTTTTGTGGGAGTTCAGGGATTCGTGGACACGTGAGAGTGAAAGTTCGTGGTTTTGTGGAAGTTCGAGGATTTGTGGACACGTGAGAGTGAAAGTTCGTGGTTTTGTGGAAGTTCGGGGATTCGTGGACACGTGAGAGTGAAAGTTCGGGGTTTTGTAGAAGTTCGGGGATTCCTGGACACGTAAGAGTGAAAGTTCGTGGTTTTGTGGAAGTTCGGGGATTCGTGGACACGTGAGATCGTGACGTGTCTGTGGACACGAGAAAACTGTGACGTGTCCGTGGACACGTGAAATCGTGACGTGTTCGGAGACATGTGGCCTGTGCTGTGTCTATGCCTGTGGACACGTGCTCCGAGTCCAGTAGTGACCCAACTGGGGGTCACGGAAGCGTGACCATGTCCATGTTCATGGACACGAGCTCCGAGTCCAGTGGTGACCCGGCTCGAGGTCACGGGATCATGACTGTGTCCATGCTTGATTCGGGGTCACAAGAAAGTGACCGTTTTCGAGCTCTAGGACACATATGAACGGATCAGCCGGCTACCGTGTCAGGGACATGTGCCGACTACCATGTCCGACCCTCAAGGTGTGTGTGTCTGAATGGGTGTTTCTGTAATACCAAAGATGAACAAGGGTCTTGATGTATATAGGAATAGGATTATTTTGTAATAAAACAGGAGATCTTGGGGGCCATTCTGTAAAAACTTAGGCTTAGGACTATACTGTAAATAATCAGGAAATCGTAGAACTTCCTGAAATGAAATTGGACCTAGGACGTTTATCTAAAGGCGCTGGAGGGCTTTTCTGAAAGAAAGCCTTTACCAATCGGCCTGTTGAGGCCGTGGCCTCTGTCCAGGACGTGGGGAAAGGGGCAGGTCCACCCCGTCGCCGTGGACCTCGCCGGCGTCCAGCGGCAAGCCGGCCGGAGAGGCTAGGGCCTCGGTGGAGGAAGGGCAGAGTGGCGTGCTGGACCTCGCCACGGGCTCAAGGAAGCCAGGGAGGCGCAGAGCTGCGCCGGCGACAGAGGCGGCCGCAACTCGACGGCGGGCTTCGGCGGAGACGCGGCTCCGGTGTGGTGCCGCCCAAATTGATGTGCTTCAGTGGCAGACGGGGTCGAGGTGGAGGAAGAGGGCAGCAAGACCGAGCCGTCCCTGTTCTCAGGTGCGTCGGAGAAGGGCCGTGCGCAGCCGGCATCAGAGGAGTCGGTGCGACGGCGGTGGCGCGCGGTGACAGGGCGGACGGTGTTGGGGAAGCTTGGGGGCTCAGGCCGAGGAGCTAGAGGACGGTGCGCTGAGCCTCGTCACGAGATCAGGCGCGCTTGAGAGGGGCCAGGGTGAGCCGGCGACGAGTGAGGGTGGCGAGCAGCTGGACGCACGGCGGGGCTTGGCTTCGGCCGAGTTCCGCCCGAAATCGGCGCGCTCCGGAGGAAGAGCAGACCTTGGGGACAACGCACGCGATGCCGGAAGGGGGCTGCTCGCCGGAGGAGGCAGAGTCGCAGCGGCGCAGGGGACAGGCGGTGCACGGTGGTGTTTGGCTTCGCGAGCAGGGAGAGAAGCAATGGGGCTCGACTTTACTGCACGACTTGCGCAGGCGGCGCGTGTACAGGCACGCGGCAGCGGTGAGGGGCACATGCGCGGCGCGTGGCTGGCAAGTGACAGCTCGGCGCCGGCGCTGGCGGGCGCGAGAGACAGGGAGGAGAGAGGGAGGAAGGAGGAGGCGCTGACGGGTGGGACCCGCGGTTATTTTTCTGATTTTTCTCGGAATTCCTGCGACAGCCCTCTGTTTTTCCCTCAAAAGATCAACTTTCCGAGCTCAGATGAATTTGAAATTTTGCAGGGTTAAAGAACTTTTCAAGATGAACAACTTTCATTTTGAGATCATCTTCAAATTCGGTTTTGATTTTACTCTACAAAATTCAGAAAACAGGTGGTTATTTGAAAGGGGTAAATTAATTTGGACGAGGTCAAATAGGATTCAAAGGAGTTGACGGGTATGGAATTCAAGGGAATTCAATAGGTTTGGAATTCAAAAGTAGTTGGATTAAATACTTAAAGAATTGAAATTCGAGGACGCAAGCAAACAAACGGTAAAGAAAAGAGAAACAAAAAGGGGTCAATCACTTGTCACTCTTTTAAATTTTAATATTTTGAAATTTACGAGTTAGCTAAGTTTTAATTTAGTGAGGTCTTTGCCTTTTGAAAGGAAAGAAGTGAGGAGATGAGAAGGAGAAGGGAAAGTGTTAGGGTGATTGTTAGGAAAAATTTTGAATTTCGCATTTTTAAAGTAGTCCTAAAAATAGGATGTCACAACCATCGAGAAAACTAATCACTTTATGGCCGTAAGCATCATTAATTAACATATTGGCTATAGGCATAAGATATTCTTCTCTGGAAGTGGCTCTATTCAAGTTTCTATAGTTAATGTAAGCTCTTACCTTACCTATTCTTCTTCTCAACTGGCATGATGTTGGATATTCACTCCGCATTCTGCAAGGCCTTATAAAATTCGCATCAAGTAATCGGTTAATTTCTTTTTTAATCCGATCATGCATATCCGGATTAAACCTCTTCATCGGTTGTTCTAAAACTAGATTTGATAGGGAGCCGATGCTCAACTAGTTCGTGGCTCAATCTAGACATTTCATTATAAGACCATGCAAAACAGTCTACATGTTCTTTTAGTAGCCCGATTAACTTCACTTTATAATTGGTTCTTAGATTGGCATTTATAAAAGTCAGCCTTGGATTAACATCATCACCAAGATTGATCTCCTCTAAAGGATTGGCCAATGTAAACCCTTGTCCTAATTTGTCTATATTTTTTATCTCCTCTATGGCTTAACACATATCATTCTTGCTTGACCGATAGTGTTCTACTCTCTTTTGCAATCAATCTACATTGGACTCCATTTAGTCACATTATATGGTTGAGCTGATTCTCCATCAGCTTTACATCGACAGGCACAAAACCATCTCTAGTCACACTAAGAAAATCATAGTCCGTCAAGTCTAATCCAGTCAAGCACTTGATGGTATCATGCGGCAAGGAACATGAATCGGTCATAGCAACATAAGCCGATACATCCGCATGGACAACCTCTACATCATCACCAACCCATTGTATAAAAAATACATGCAATGTAGAAGGAACACACTTGTTAGCATGAATCCAGTCACGCCCTAAGATTAAGCTGTAGCCACCTTGCACATCGACAACGAAGAAAGCGGTAGCCATAGTCTTGCTCCCAATGGTGAGCTCCATAGAAGCGACCCCTTTAGCCTTGATAGGAGCTCCTCCTCCCACACCATTCAGTGTCATGTTGGTTCGGAGGAGCTCGTTATCGGCCTTACCTAGCTTCTTAAACAATCAATATGGTATTAGATTAACAATAGCACCGCCATCTACAAGCATGTGTGAAATCGATGTACCATTAATACAACCTTTCACATAGAGAGGTTTCAAATGGTCATCTGATTTGTTGGGCTTCTCAAAAACAGCACTTTTTGGCCCAAAGTCAAACTGTGCCATAACCTCTTCCTCTTCTACGAGAGAATAATCAAAAAGAGATAAGCAAATAGTGTTAATTTTCATACCATCTCGAGGCGATGTAGGCTATTCATCCAGGAGATCATTGTCATCAAACTCGGACATGTTCACATCACCTATAAAAAGAAAGAGCAGCAGAATTCCTGTCTTTCACAGAACCGGCAGAAACTGGAACTTCCGGTTGGAAACCGAAACTTTCGGTTTTGGCAGAACCAGAATCTCTGGTTCCGAAGTTAGAATCTTCGGCTCCTCTGGAGATTCGGTCTTTCCCTTAGCTTTCCATCGCTTACCCTGTGGCATCATTGGTTTGATCTTATTAAAAATATCCTCCCTCCTCTTCTCTAAATCCCGCTCTCGATCTGACGGTGGCATAATTTTTACAGCTTCCGCTTTTGAGTACGGGTTCAGCCGGAGGGACACCACCTCGGCTGTGTATACTTGCTAGACTCTCTCACATTTTCTTTATTATGAGTTGAGGGTGCTGGGAGATTTTGATCAACACGGACCAGACCGTTTATCTTGATCTGTCCGCTAGAAGTTCCCCCAATTATAACATCGGTCGTGCCAATCTTAATGACACCTCCAGATATAGGTCCCTGACCTCCAGAAGCCTCCGGAGCATGCTGACTACTCCCCCCCCCCCCCCCCCCCACTCTTAACTCGCCACTCTTACTTTGGAGGGGAAACATGCTTTTTGGGAAAAATCAAAAGTTCCGGTTTGCCATCCTATGAACTTTTCAACCGATTATGAACAGAATTGGTGAGTCCACTACCGAAAACTGGATGTTTGCCGAGTGCTAGGTGGTTTGCCGAGTGCAATCCTTCGGGAACTCGGCAAACAACCTTTTACCAAGAGCTACGCAAAAAACACTCGGCAAAATAAAAGCACTCAGCAAACTTTCTTGTTTGCCGAGTGTTTTTTTTCACTCGGCAAACAAGGTATTTGCCGAGTGTTTTTGGTTTTGCACTCGGCAAACTTGCATGTTTGCCGAGTGTTTTTTCTGCACTCGGCAAACAATCTTTGCGAGTGTTTTTGGTTTTACACTCGGCAAACAAGAAACACCCGATTTTTCAAAGCACATTTTGAAGCAGCAAATTAATTCAAATGAAAAGTTTTCAACTACAAAGTTATATAACTTTTCAAGACCTACAACTTTTATTTTGGTTATTTCTTCATTCGACAGAGCGATAGTAACGTTGTTCGCAAAATCTACATCTCTCATATAGTTTCATGAAACCAGAAGAAAGATATATAAGATTTTTGAACAATGTTACTACCGCTATGTCGGATGAACAAATGACCAAAATAAAAGTTGTAGATCTTGAAAAGTTATACAACTTTTTAGTTGAACACTTTTTAATTTGAATTAATTTCCTGCTTCAAAACATGCTTTAAAAAATCGGATTTTGTTTGCCGAGTGTAAAAAAAATACTCGGCAAAGACCTTGTTTGAAATTTGAATTTTCCAAATGACCTCGGATGGAGAAACAGCCAAAATGAAAGTTGTAGATCTAGAAAAATTATGAAACTTTGTAGTTGACAACTTTTTGATTTGAAATCATCTTGTTATCAAAAACTATGTTTGAATTTCTTAAATTTGAAATTCAAATTTTGTAAATGACCTCGGATGGAGAAACTACCAAAATGAAAGTTGTAGATCTCGAAAAGTTATTAAACTTTGTAGTTGACAACGTTTTTATTTGAATTCGTTTAGAGCCTCAAACAAGCAATTTATACTCAGTTTAGTATAATATGTGTGGAATCAAAATAGAATCTAAACACAAGTGACAGTGTGGTGCAGTGGTTAGAGGGGGTGCGAGTGAGGGGGAGGTCCCGGGTTCGAATCCGGCAGGCTGCCACTGGCTGCTTTGCAAAAAATGCCGCGACCGGCCAGTGCGAAAAATATCGTAACTGGCCGGTGGGGGGCCTCTCCCGATTAAAATTTTTTTGCTTTTTTCGGGTGTTTTCCGGTTTAAATTTTGCCGAGTGCTTTTTTTTGCCGAGTGTCGATACATCACTCGGCAAACAAACAGCTGTTTGCCGTCACAAACTAAGCCGAGTGAGCTTTGCCGAGGGTGGCACTTGGCAAACATTTTGCCGAGTGTTTTATGGGCTTTGCCGAGTGCCGGAGGCACTCGGCAAACATTCGGCAAACATCTGGAACACACTCAGTGCATCCCATCCCGAATGAAAAGGTTGGGAAGGCATTGGTGGCATCTGCACCCATACTCCTTTATAAAGGATCCACATCGGGAATGGTGTAAATGGCATAGGAGGGCACCATGGTGGTGGCATCCCAACTCCCGGAGGTGGAGCTGGTCTAGGAGCGTTCACTGCCATTCTTGTCTCCTTTCTTGGCGGGCTATTAGCCCCGGCTATGGTGACCTCGGTTGCTTTGTAGGCTAATTATTAGAATCGGCCTTTTGGTTTTTGTATTTGGCCATGAGACAATCAAAGGTGCTCTTAGGCTCCCTCTTCTTGCCCACAAACTTGCCTTGGCTCACCTTCAATTTGCCCACTTCAGGAATTTTTGGTTTAATCATCTTGGACTTTTGGGCAAAACTAGAAGTTCTAGTTTGGGAAACCGGAAGTTTCAATTTTTCCCGGATGGCAGGAACAACCATTTCCTTGGCTTTTCCTGGTTGCCCCCCAGATGTAGAGCCTTTGATGGTGATTTTGATAGGCTCTCTGCCATCGGGGAACTTTTCTAATGCCACTTTTCTTGAGCTAATCTTTTCCCCTGTCGAGAGAGGCCTCTAATCACCCATAATCACATTCTTTCCTTGAGTTATATCAGCTTGACTTGGCTGAATCAACAATTTGGTATTGATATTGAGAGTATTCATAGGGAAGGGGTGCTTGTCCACTTGCGTCTCTTTGAGACTCAATTGTCCCTCATTTAGGGCTGATTGGACCTGTCGATGAAAAACATTGCAATTGTTAGTGGCATAAGAATAGGAATTGTGCCATTTGTAATATGCCCTACGCTTTAATTCATCTGCCGGAGTTAAAGTATATGCAATCTTAATATACCCACCTTTGTTTAATTCATCATATATGTTATCGCATTTAGCTACATCAAAGGTGAATTTCACATCGTCTTTCTGATTTTTATGAACCGGTTTGAGCAAATCGCAAGCAAATGATTTGGCCTTAGATAGCAAACAAACTCGGCAGTTAGGATGTCATTGGAATCATCATCGGAACTATCCGAATCGTACTCAATGACGTGCACATCGTGGCGGGTCTTATAGTTATGTTTCACTTCTTTGCTTCAGCTTTTTTGTACCAAAGCTCTTGGTTGGAGTTGGGTGAGAGTGTGAAAATCGTGCCCCTCTAATTTTTCCTTAAGGTGAGACCATAAACCACTAAAAGCTAGGTCAAGTAGATCTTTTTTAGAAATTGTCAAATTAAAACATCGGTAACATCTCTAAATCTCCGAATAAAATCGACAACGGGTTCATCTCTCCCTTGCTGAACTGATGTTAAATATGACAACTTTGGCTCATTATTCCCAGAATAAAAATGGTCATGAAATCTTCACTCTGAGGACTCCTATGTGTAAATGGAACCCAGGGACAACGATGAAAACCATGAGAAAATGGTTCCGGTTAGTGACAAAGAAAACAACCGTACTTTCAATGCATCACTAAAACTCGCTTCCCCCAATTGAGAAATGCATCGACTAATATGTTCCCAAGTGGTTTTACTATCCTCACCATTAAACTTGACAAAATCGAGGACACGCCACCCACTAGGATATGGGACTGAATCAAAGTAGGGTATGGTTTTTGGTAAATTCGATCCCTCCCTTTAAGATCTACCCCTAGCATTTCACGAAATTGCTTGCTCAAATCCTCTTTGATGAAAGCAATGCATTCTTCCATCTTTGTAATGGGAGTCCTACGAGGTGAGGTATGCATGTTTGCTTTCATGGCATTAAATTGTTCATGGTGCACATGGCCATGAGGAATGCTTGTACCGCTAGGCCGGACAAAATTGGCCACTTCGTTCAGATTGTGAATGCTATTAATTGGCTCTACGCTAGTAGGAGGCACTACCAAAGCGTTAGTTTGCACATGAGGTTGAAAACTAGTTTGCCCACTAAACGAATTCACCGGCATACGATACAAAGGTTGATCTACAATAGGAGCATGAGGAGCCGATGAGCTAGTAGGGGTATCTACATGTGCAACATGAGCAATAGATGAAGCAACTCAAGTATGCTTTAATGTCATTAGCCAAAATCTTTTTCATGTCAGCAAAATAGTATGAAAGATCTTCAAAAGTAACAAGACGGTGCGAAGATGTTCTCACATTGGCAACACCAACGGCTGCATCGTCGGAGAAGGGCGAAAGAATGGCTTCTTTGACTTGAGAGATCACCCTTTGATGATCCTTCTTGAAACACATGAGGAACTCTTGAAGCCCTTGATCTTCCCACACCTTGCGCTGTTCCACGACAGCTTTCCGATGCTCTAGGAACGCCTTACGTGCCTCCTCAGGAACCTCCTCCAACGACGGCATGACGATGTTTGTCGGCGAGATCTGGGAACACATAGTGGAAACAACGATTCGATCTTTGCAACCGGAACCTCTCGTCCCTAGCGGAGTCGCCAAAAAGTGGTTTGACGCTCGGACACACGCGCACGTCCGTGTGCAGAAGCAGAACAGAGAGATCACAAAAATCGGAAGTTCCGATTTGCCAAACTGAATGTTCCGAATTTGCCAGAATTGCTGCAACACCTGGTTTCTCGAGTCTGGGAGGGACCCCGTGTGGACAAGAGCTTCCTAAGGTTGGTCTAGGCTCAGCAGGCTGGCTAGATCCTCTTCACCACTGTCGGGCTGGGAGAAGAAGAGAATTAGGGTTTGAGAGAGGGGCTAGGGTTAAGAAATGCAAAACATATAAAGTAATTTGTAAATGACGATGGGGATACCCTCAATCGGCCATGAGCCTCTATTCATATAGAGGTGGGGTGGTCTGCCCCTGTGGAGAGCCGGTGACTCCAACAAATCGGCAAGAAATCGAAATTCAAAAGCTTTCCAAAAGTCTACGAAAACCGGAACTTCCGGTTCACAAAACTAGAAGTTCCAATTTTTTTGAGGCTTCGACTTAACTAATAAATACATCCATTTTTATGATTTTGACCAAGTCTACATCATGGACTCGTCAATAGTGCCATCCTGCCTCTTCTTTCTTCTGGTCCAAGCAACTCTTCAAACCCTCATGCAACACATTGGTTCATTTACCTCGTCATGGTCCAACAACCTGAAAAATATGTTTCAACCACTAAAACGCCAAAAGTTAGGTTAGCCCTCGGACTGCAAAAAACTTTGTTTAACCAAAATTGGAACTTCCAGTTTGGCATACTGGAATGTCCGGTTTTGCCTCCAGCATGGTGTTGGATACTCCGGTGTCTTTCCAAGTCGACTCCACAGAAGCCCTGCCGAATACTCCGGCTAAAGGCCGGACACTCCGGTGGGGACTTAGCTATTTTTGGGCAATCTTCACTATAAAAACCGGAACTTCAGGTTTGGAGTGTCCGAACTTTTTCCCTCGGTTGTCAACAATCCCGAATGTGGTCAACCCAGAGCGGGGAGAGGCGAGATGAGATGGTGGGGAGCTCCAGCGATGAAGTGCGCTGCTGCTCGACAGCGGAGGAGAGCTGGGGTGGTCTGGTTCTGAGCTCTCCTCGGTGGTGGCCGAGAGAGAGTTGGCATCAGGGAGAGAATGAGAGATGGGGAAAGAGGGGCCGAGCGGGTGGCCCGGACACACGGCGTGTGCCGTGAGCCGCGCATCTCAGGGAGGGGCACGTCACCGGAGGTGTGGCGTCCGTGCACCGGGAGGGCGTGCGGAAGGGCTGCATCTGTACCAGTGGGGTGGCGGCCAGAGGTTGGGGAAGGAGGTGGGGTGGGGCTGACAGGCGGGTCCCGTGCCATCCTTTTCTTTTTCTCTGATTTCCTGAGACTGCATTCTGTTTTTTATTGGAAACCCACACTTCCCGAGCTCGGATAACAATGAAACATTGAAGAGTGGTAGAAATGCAAGAGGAACAACTTTTATTTTGGGCCCAAGTTCAAATTTGAATTGAATTTTATTTTATAAAATTCAGAAAACAGGCAACCATTTAAGAGAAAAATTTTTTTTGGGGCCTTTGAACCTTTAAATAAAACTTTTATAAAAATTTCCTGAATTAAAGTATTTGTAAAAACTTTCAAATGGAAATTTTTATTTTATAACCTTTCTTTGAAAATCTTGAACTCACCTTTGAAATTTGCCAGTTAACTTGAATAGTTTAATTGTTTTTGAGCTTGGTTCCAAAACTTCAAAATCAAAAATCTTGCTTCTTTATTCCATAAGGGAAGTGTTACAGCCCCCCACCCCCCTTAGGGAACTCTCGTCCCGAGATTTAAAACAGAAGAGGGTGAAAATACATCATCAGAGAAAATAAAGGAACTCTAGAAAATTTGACTGTAAATATTTGGTATGGTTGTTCCATTGAACCTTGTAAAACATCTAGACGTTACTTCTGGTCATTAATCCTTTATGATCAGCATATTGCATGGCTTCTCTGAATAAACATGGTGAGGTTGCAGTTGCCTGATATTGGTGACAATCACATCCCTTGGACCTTGAAGCACCTTTTCTTTTGTGGAACATAGGAGGCATTGTTTATTCTGGCTAGCTCGACTGGCAACTCTAGTTGATAACTAGCAAACTTGCAGTTCCCAAAGACTAGAAATTGGACTGTGTCATGGAACTTGTTAACACGCGGATCGGGCCAACACTCGTGCGCACGTTTGTGTGTAGAAGCAGAACGAAGAGATTGCGAAAACCAAAATTTTTGGTTTGCCAAACTGGTAGTTCCGGTTTCGGCTTAAGTACAGCAGCACCTGGTTGCTCGAGTCCGGGAGGGACCCCATGTGGACAAGAGCTTCCTAGGGTTGGTCTATGCTGATGCACTCAATCGGCCGTAAGCCACTCTTTAAATAGAGGTGGGTGGTCTGCCCCTGTGGAGAGCCGGTGACTCCAACAAATCGGCAAGAAATCAAAATTTGAAAACCTTCCTAAACCTGTGAAAACCGGAAGTTCCGGAACGATAATCGGAAGTTCTGGTTTTTTCGGGGTCTCGAAGTAGCTAAGTAATGCATTCATTTTGATGGCTGTGATGCAGGTGACATCATGGAATCTTGAAAACCATCATTCGACTCTTCCCCTTGTCTCTTCTGGCATTCCCTTATGTCTTTTGACAACTATCAATCAACATACTCCAATGTGCTTTTGCAGCCTGAAAAAACATGCTTAAATACTATAAGTCATGAAATAATCAGATTAACCTTTGGACTGAACAAATTCAGCTTTTCCTAAACCGGAAGTTCCGGTTTGTCATTCCGAAAGTTCCGATTCTAATGTCCGGCCATATGTCCGATACTCTGGTGAACCTTGAGGTGGGTTCCAGAGAAAGCTTGCTAGATACTCCGAAAAGGCTGGACGCTCTGGCAATGAGTTAACCTTTTTTGCCGAAGGAACTGGCACAAAACCGGAATTTCCGGTTTGTCATTCCGGAGGTTTCGATTTTAACCCCTGGACGTATGCCGGATACTCTGGTGAACCTCGAGGTGGGTTCCAAAGAAGGCTTGCCGAATACTCCGGCAAAAGGCCGGACACTCTGGCAGGGACTTATAAAAACTGGAACCTCCGGTTTGGGATACTGGAACTTCTGGTTTTCCCTGTGTGCACTTTTTTGTTGTCAACAGAACTAACCTTCCATTGACTCCGTAGATTGTGCTTCTCTCTTTAGTGAATCTTGGAGATACAGGGATCACTAGCTACTAAGACCAACTAAATCATGGAACAAGTTTATGGGAACAAAGTGAGATAGAGAGGATGTAAACAAGATGGACAAGAGTTTATACGTTATCCAAAATTGATTAGAATATGATTCGATAGCAAGGACAAGTGGAAGATTTATACGGAGACTCGATGGTTCCCCGTATTTGAGTTGGATACAAGCAAACGGCATCGAATTTTAAAGAAATGAGTGAGACTCTACAGAAGTAGTGCATATTCCATCTCGAGTCAAAGTAGGATATAGGTTTAAGAGTAGGGGACTGGACGTTCAGATGAGAGACACCAAGCTCAATATTCTCCATTCCGGTTGCATACTGCGGACAGTACGCCATCTGTTCAGAAGAATATTACAACTGGTTCCCTATCAAAGTCAAAGGAGGAGGGTTCTCTTCGTACTATAATCTTGATTTTGAGAAGCACCTGGATGAACCGGCAGAACTCAAGAGCAAAACTACAATTTTGAGAGCACAACCACCGGCTAATTCTAAGAGATTAGGATCGATACGAAAAGATCCGGTTCGTGCCACGATCGTGCTCCCAGTTGACTAGAAGTGATCATGTTTACAAGGAAGGGTACAAAAGATCCGCAAGTACTTGGTGTGGGCTAATCGGGGTATCATAGGTTATTATCTTCTAGACCAGGGATTAAAGGTTCTGGGAAACGAAACCAGCATCCTTCACTTTTAACTTAGCTATTATGTTTCTTTTTTCTAGGAGAGTGGATAAAGTAAGGCGACTTCATCTTGCTACTCTCTATATTATGCTTTTCCACATAAGTGGGGCTGAAGAAGTTATGCGATGCACTTGAATAAACAGAACAAAATTAGGATTGCAACCGCGTGAAAAACATACCAAGAAATGCAGACGCCCGGTACGACCCCACCTAAAGCATGGAGGAAATCCTGGCCTGGCTGGTTGTGGAGGTGGTCGCGCTCTAGCTGCAAACTGTTGGGAGGGGGGGAGGCACGGTACATGTTCTGTTGCTGCTGCTGAGGTGGGCGGGAGGGAGGATGCTGGGCCTGAGCAGAGCAGTACTGCTGACCAGATAAGAGTGGCGTAAATCATGCGGTACTTCTGTGCTGCACCACTAGAGGGTCCACGAGTGATGTGCTTCTTGTTCTTTTCATTATGAGTGTCCCACAGATCTTCTGTACTGATGGCAGTACTCACCAATTCACTGAAACTTTCACCAATGCTGGTTCCCATGCGTGCTCTAAGCTTGGAATCCAGACCTTTCAAGAAACAGTCTATCTTCTTTTCTTCAGTGTCCACATGCCGAGGAGCATACAGAGCCAGTTGATTGAAAATCTGGGAGTACTTGTGAACACTACGGTCACCTTTCTTCAACGATATGAATTTCCATATTTTCTTCTTCATGAGTCCATCTGAGATGTGATGAGCTCTAAATGCAACCTTAAATTCATTCCACATAACTTCACGGTCAGTGGGCAAAGATGCAATATACTTGGCCCTGAAAAAATGAGTAGAGGAGATAGTTGTTGCCCAATAATGCACACTGATCTCTGTGGGATCACTCTGCTTTTGTATTACTGTGAACATGCACGATCCTAGAATGAAGGAGAGGCTACAACTGAATACACGACGCATGCCGCACCAGCTACATGGTGCATGACTTGTTTCACTAATCAACTCACTAACAGCTTCTGTTTCTAACACTCCCCCTCAATCACAACCTCGTGAATTAAGGTTGAGACTGTTGCAAATTCTATCAAACGGACTTTTTGACAGAGGCTTCGTAAATATATCAGCTAACTGATCTTTTGAAGAGATGAATCTTACTTCCAAAGCCTTGCGAGCTACTTGTTCTCTGACAGAGTGAAAATCGATCTCAATATGCTTTGTTCTCGAGTGAAACATTGGGTTAGCAGTGAGATAAGTGGCTCCAAGGTTATCCCACCATAACAAAGGAGCTCTCGGTTGAGTAATGCCAAGTTCTCTCAGAAATGACTGAATCCATATTACCTCTGCTGTTACATTTGCTATGCCTTTGTATTCTGCTTCTGTACTTAATTTGCACACAGTAGGTTGCTTCTTCGAACTCCAGGACACAAGATTAGGACCAATGAAAACATCAAAGCCACTAGTTGACCTTCTATCATCAGGACAACCAGCCCAATCAGCATCTGAGAAAGCACTAATTGTAAGATTTGGTGATCTTTTCAGCTGCAGCCCTCTCTCCAGTGTCCCTTTAACAAGCCTCAATATTCTCTTCACTGCCATCCAGTGATGTTCTGTGGGAGATTGAATGTATTGGCACACTTTATTAACTGCATAACTCAGATCAGGCCTAGTAATAGTTAGATACTGAAGGCTTCCAACTATACTTCGATACTGAAACTGTTCTATTTCTGACAAGCAAGTTCCCTGGTGCTTGGTTGATTTCTCAGAGGAAACCATTGGAGTAGATATACTGTTACACTTCATCATATTAGCTCTTTTCAGAAGATCAAGAGCATATCTCTTCTGGACAGCACCACTCCATCTCCCTACTTCTTTACTCAACACCTAAGAAGTAATCCAGTTGACCCAGATCTTTTACTGCAAAATCACTTTTCAGCTGCTGGATCAATTTTGTGGTGGCAGAAGATGCTGAGCTTACAGTTATAATATCATCAACATATACATTGTAACCCCATTCTGATTGAATATGAACAAAAAAGTATCAGCCTTTGAGTGAAAACCAAGCTCACGCAGTTTACCTATCAACCAAGAGTGCCATGCTCGTGGGGCCTGTTTCAACCCATAAAGTGCCTTCTTAAGCTTGCAAACATAATTTCCAGGATAATTTGGATGCTCATACCAAGGAGATTGTTTCATGTAAACATCTTCCAATATCCCATGAAGAAATGCATTTTGAATATCAATTTGATGCATTGTCCATCCTTTACTAACTGCAACTGAAAGAATCAACCTCGCCGTTGTTGGCTTCACTACTGTATAGTATGTATCAAGATAATCAATACCATATCATTGCTCGTACCCTTTGGCCACTAAATGTGCCTTGAATCCATCCACTGAACCATCAGCCTTTCTCTTAACTTTGAATACCCAAAGGCTATCAATGCGATTTATTCCTTTCTAAGAAGGAACTAAGTCCCATGTGTCATTCTTCATTAAGGCAGAATATTCATCATCCATAGCTCTTCTCCACCTCTCGTGATTCATAGCTTCTTTTAAGCTTGTTGGTTCAGTGTATAACTCTGTATCTTCACCATGTTCAGAGACTGCAGTGTAGTCTGTTGACGGATTTTTCACAGTCACTGCTCCAGTAAATCCACGTGCTTTCTCCGAATATCTGACAGTTCCATTTCTGAATTATTTTGGTTGAACAATATTATTTTTCAACCTGGTACACATGGGATGACCCAGAATTTCAGGTGGCTGTGGTTGATCAGGTTGAACTGTATTTACTTCATCAAGATTAAGTGATCTTGAATTCTGGCTGCCTGAACCTGTCATTCTGCTATCAGAACCACTTTGCCAAGACAGGTTAGAGTTATCAAATGAATCAGTTAGACTATTACTCCTAGAAAAATCATCTACTGCTGGATGCTGAAAAATAAGATCATGCTCACGATATGTAATGGGTTTGGCTTGACAAGGCAACAGTGTTGGATGATGGGAGGTTTTCGGATCAGCAGAACTTGTTATGGCAGGCTGAACAGCAAAAGGAAAAACTTCCTCATCAAACACAACAACCCTTTAGATATACACTCGCCCTGTGGCTCTGTCAAGACATTTATAACCTTTGTGTGAGGAGCTGTAGCCCAAGAACACACACTGTTTAGTTCTAAAATTCAGTTTCTTGGAATTATATGCACGTAAGTTGGCCAGCAAGCACAACCAAAAACTCTCAAAAGGGAATAATCAGGATTTTTACCTAGAAGCCTTTTGATAAGTGTTTCATAATTGAGTGTTTTACTTGGCATTCTATTGATCAAAAAACAAGCTCTATGAAAGGCTTCATCCCGAAATCTTAGAGGCATGCTGGACTGGGCTAAAAGTGTGAGACCTGTCTCTACAACATTTCTATGCTTCCTTTCTATTGTTCCATTTTGCTGGTGTGTGTGAGGACAGGAAATGTGATGTGTGATTCCAGTCTGTTTAAAGTAATTATGAAGTCTATTGTATTCCCCTCTCTAATCAGACTGAACCACACGAATCTTAGAATTAAGTAGTGTTTCAACTTGCTTTTGGAACTGAAAAAAGATAGATTCAGCCTCAGACTTGCACTTCAGAAAATAAATACAGACAAATTTACTATAGTCATCAACAAAGGAGACATAGAACTTTGCATTGTGTACTGATGGGAGTGCAGGCCCCAAACATCAGTATGAATTATTTGCAGTGGAGCAGAAGTTTCATGCAAAGAGGAAGCAAAGGGAAGCTGATGTGCTTTTCCTTGTTGGCAAGCATCACAAATAGCAACAGGAGACTTGTCTGTGGCAACAGCAATCTGATTATTATTCAAAATCTTAGAAACTATTGAAGAAGCAGGATGTCCAAGTCGTCGATGCCATTGAACTTGACTGAGCTTGGCAAGAAGGGCTTGACTGGGTCTTTTATTGGGGGTCATGTAAAGCCCATTCTCACATCTTCCTCTGAGCAAAACTGCTTTCGTGGCTCGATCCTTAACAAAGAAGGAGTTTGGATAAAATTCAATAGAGCTATTATTATCAATTGCTAATTTACGAACAGATACAAGATGCCTATTGATCTTAGGAGCACAAATGACATGATTAAGATAAAGAGGTTTATGTAATCTAGCAATAAAAGATTTTCCAAGATGAGTATTAGGCAAACCTGCTCCATTGTCAACTTGCACCTGATCTGCTCCAATGTAGCGCTCTCTGGTTGCCAGTCGATCAAGATTAGCAGTAATGTGATCTGTTGCTCCAGAATCTATATACCAATTTGGATCAATGGTGTAGCCAGTGTTGGCCACTGCAGCTGCAACTTTCCCACTGTATTCAGCTTGATAGCTGTTGTCAAATCTGTACTAACAGCGGAGAGCATCGTGTCCATGCTTTTCACAAACTTGGCACTGAACATCACTTCTTCCACGAGAGCCAGAATGACCACCTTGTCCCTGGTGACCAGCATTTTCACCGGGAAAACGGCCATGTCCATTTCGACCTCCATTGCCACCACCTCGACCTTGATTTCTGTTTGCAGAGTTGGCAGATAAAATCTGTCCAATGGAATTGCTTTATTCTTGCCGCATCTCATAACTGAGCATGTGAGCATAGACATCATTGACACTGTAAATGTCAGTACAAGTGGTGATGCTGGTGACCAAAGGGTCAAATTCAGGACCAAGTCCTCGCAGCATGTAGGAGATAACTTCTTCATTGTCACACCCGGTTTTAATGGCTAAAACCGAATGACCCTTTATGTGTGTCCAGGAACAAGTTTCACACATAAAGTGACTTCATTAATGGTAAATAGAACAATGTCTCGAATAACTAAGCTATTACAAAAATAGACTAAGAGTCTTATTGAATTACAAACCAAAACAGCGGAAACGAAACGAAAGCGTCTTGGGCTCCACACACAGTTGACCGAATAACTCACCTAGACGTCGGCTCCAGAGTCTTCAATGTTCTCCCTCTACTGAGTAGCAATTATAAAGGCAAGGTTGAGTACGGGATGTACTCAGCAAGTGTGGAAAGTATATGACATGTGGCAATTATCAAGGAACAGACAATATAGAGTTTAATTGCATAAAAGCACATATTAGAGACACACATTTCCTATTAAGCACCTATTTACTAAGTGAAAGATATCACAGCTATAAACAGTAGTATAAGTAACAGAACCAAATCACAGTCTCCCACTGTGATTCACCAAACCAAACCAATACCAATACCAATTCCCGCTAATCATGTGAGGGTCCATGCAATGCTCGTGACCGTGAGCATGGCTATCATGACAGTTTTATGCTCTACAGAGGTTGTACAAATTTTCCCACGAGTAGTGATTTCATCCCCTGTTGCTAGGTGACTAAAAAGAATCTCCATTATGCCTGTGCCGTCGCACTCGCATACTTCTTTTGGTGTGAGGGCCAAGAGATCACTACAAAGCTTTTCCATGACTTCCGCCAGCTTTTACGTGCCCACTAAGGTTTCACCCGTCGGGCACTAACCGAAAACCCGAGAGGCCCCCTCTTGTGCCAAATGGTTCCCGGGAGTAACCCTCCCTTCCCCACACATCTCTCTCCAGCGGATCCAGGCGTAACCCGCTTTCCCTGCTGGCACGCACAGAACTAGTTTTCATCACTTACTACGCTAGGCCGCGCCCATTCTTGGCATCGTGGCTGTACGGGAACATATGGGTGGTCACTCCACGAACCGGTCCTTAGATTTGAGAAGATAACTTACCAAGAAACAGTGCCAGTAACCCTGCACACAGTTCTACACCAACCATATCGCCCAAATCATCACTATCCAAGTTAATATTAATCTCCCATCAATCCTCGTGAAGCATGTATAATGATCCATTTAAATACACCCAACCCGACAGTAGCAATCTAACAATGTGATCTACCCAACGGTAAAGTAAACTAAGGCGACAAGGCATAATGTGGAAATTAGGGTATTACTATTAATAGGTACGCAGTCAATTTGACACAAACATGCAATTTACAAGATAGATATTTTGAAAATAGGCACAAGATAGTCAAGGACACTTGCCCTGCTGCTCTTGGGAGTAAAAGTCGACAGTCTCGAACTCCTGCTGTTGGAAGTCTTCGACGAACTGCAGCTCCGGGACGAAGTCGCCTATCGCATGAGAACACAAACAATCAATCAAATGCGACAAAACAGAACGAGATCAGTATGATGATGTCATGAATGCATAGATTATTTCGGTACGATCGTTTTGATATATTATTTGCTGAAATCGGAGTTACAAATCAAAAGTTATGGCATTTATAAGGTTCAGGGACTATTCTATAATTAATAATTAATTACTGGGGACCTATCTGTAATTTACAAAATTATTTGAGGACTAAAATGTAATTTTAGAAAAATTCAGGGGTTTAAATGTAAAATTGTCAATAGGCAGGGGCTAATTTATAATTAAAATTAAGTATAGGGGTCTTTCTGCAAAATTGTCATAATTGATTATTATTAAATTAATTATCAGATAATTATTACTATTATATTAATTATTAACTAATTATTAAATTTATTTCGTAGACTAATAATATTATTATTAGTTATTTTATTATTTTATTTAATCAACAGAAGATTAATTCAAAGTTAATTAATTTAATCTCCTAATTTATTTAATTAATTCGGCTCAGCTGACGTCGTGCTGACACAATAAAGATTTGATTTATTTTTAATCAGAAAACTTGGTTTAATCTGGGCCCTCGATTTCAATTTGAAGGGATCTGATAATTTGGATGACGTGGCTTAATGTGGTGCGTCGGATTTGGATCCACTGGATGATGTAATTCGGGTGACGCGGCTTGATCTGGGCCTTCGGATGTGGATCGGGTGGCCGAGTTTTAAAGGTGGGTGGATCTAATGCGATCCGTCCGATTTAG
This sequence comes from Zoysia matrella, assembly GCA_001602295.1. Taxonomy (NCBI): domain Eukaryota; kingdom Viridiplantae; phylum Streptophyta; class Magnoliopsida; order Poales; family Poaceae; genus Zoysia; species Zoysia matrella. The sequence continues at coordinate 34,872 of BCLG01000278.1, read as the reverse complement.
ATCGGACGGCTCGGGGCTGATCGCGCCCGGGCGGCTTGGCGTCATGGCTGGCGACCTCCGGTGAGCTCGTCCGGGCTCAACGGGGCACGGATCTCGGCGGGGAGCGGCTCAAAACGACGAGGAGAGAAAGGGGAAGCTCACCGCGGGGTCGGACGGGGTCGAGAGTGGCCGGAGTTGGGTCTCGACGGCGAGGTGACGGCTTGGGACTTCGGCGGCGTCGCGGGGTTTCTTCGGGCGGCTGCGCTCGACGAGAACCAGCTGGGAAAAGGCGGCGCAGCTTGGGGACACTCGGCACTGGGTCGCAGTGGGCTGGGTCGGCTTCGCACGG